>JBAMAX010000058.1:0-48740 GCA_037043745.1 Chymomyza amoena
CCCTTGCTGAAAACAAAAAATACCTGATGCAACGCCGACAAGTCGGTCAGCTTATTCTTCATCTCTGGATACAAGAGTTACCCCCAAAAATTCGTAAGATCAAACAAATAGTGAAGTACTTGGGATACTCCTTTAATGAAGGGCTAACATGGAAGACGCATCTGGTAAAAGCGATGCCTTCGAAACAAACTGACATTATAGGAAGATGAAATCTAGGAGTTAAAACTGTTATATTCTGCCAAGTTCTTTCTTTAAGCAGTTTTCACACAATTTGTCCCACCATATATTCAGGCCGATCTTAATGTCATTGGATATATGACAAGAAAAAGTAGCTGCCTAAATGAGCTTGGATTCATAGATAACTTGCAAAAGAGCGCTCTGAAGCCACCTTTGTACTATGGAGTGTCGTTCTGAAGATCAATGTTATTGTAAAATTCATTAAAAGATTCCAGTCCAAACAGCTGGCGAAAGTCCTTTTGCTGAACCCTCCAAGAGCGTGCCGGCTGGGCAATGAACTCGCTCGAATAGTAGAGTCAGGCACTTGTTCTCCCTCGATGCTCTGGCCAGTTACGGTCTAGCTGGGGCAACAGCGCAGCAGTATCCTGATTTTCAAACGTGCAGCTACGTTGGAGTCAAGGCCAGAGGTGCCTTGCATTAGGCATAAAATGCTATGGGGTGGTTCCCAAGAAAAAAATGCCACCAAGCCCCCGCATGCAGGAGTCCTCCAAGAAAACAACTCACGCAGTGATGTCAGCCCAAACGACGGTGGAAAACGAGACTGCTACCACCGCCGGTCACGGAGGTAATAATATCCCTCTTCGTGTCGCCAGTGGTCTTACCTCTCTACTGGTTGGAGCAGGCCAGGACAGTTGTACATCCACTGCCACAACAACAACGGTACGCGATGCTAAATTGTGGCGTGGTTCTGCAGTCCCTTGAGACTCAGACTAATGCAGGAAGTGTAGGGAGGCGGAGGCGAAGTTACTCTGGAGCACCTCATCTGCCGCTGCCCCGCCTTATGCGCTAAAGGCTAAAATATCTAAGAAGAGGCAGCTGACTGGCCACCTCAAAAAGTTATTGGGGCTTGCCAAGCATAATCGCATAATCGACGACAAACGTGCATTGTACACCAACCGCATCCTCCGGTTCCACTAAGGACTATGCAGTGTATGTGTGACTCCTCCCAGGTGTCAACCGGTGTAACCTAACCTATCAGTCCGAAATACTGAGAAAATGTGCCAAACAATGTGATACTTAGGTTACAAACAACTAGTTGGAAATTAATGGATACTTCATTCGATACAAACATCTTCCATATCGAAACCAATAAGTTATACTTAATTCTTTATAAGACCATTACTCAACAGTCCAAACCACTTCCAAACAAAAGCTACAAATTAATTTTTTTAAAAACGAATTTAAAATTAAATGTGGTATTTTTTCGGTATTTTTATAATTCTCCGAAATTTTAGTTCAGTGTTTCGATTTAAACTGAAAATATCCTCAATAATTTGATTGCTTAACGTCTACTTAATTGTAATAAAGTCAGTTTTGGTTTAAAAACATTTCGGCCTGCTGCGTACTGCACATTAATAAATTGTAAAAACAAATCTAGCTTATAATGCCATGTTCGGCCGATGGCAAATAAATACTGTATCTTTAAATTATTAGTTTTTATATGCTGTAACAAATGAAATCTAGTATTTAATACTAGAAACCTAATAATGGTAATTTAAGGAGCACTTGCAAATGGATTATTTTTTTTTGAAAAAACTAAAAACTATTATTTCTGTTAATTTCAGCCAATCATTTAAATGCCTAATTGGCGTGGATAATATTATACAAATATTTTTAAAAAATACCAACACACATAAACAACGCAAAGTAGTTACTTTGATTGAAATACAACCTAATCTAATTTATTATGCAAATTGATGGTTCATGAAAAACTTAAAGTTCGCAGGATGTCAAAAAGCTTTTATGATGTAAATCATTTTCAATTGTCACAAATTGCATTAAATTTCAAAGCATGTTTATGTTTTTGCAATTATATATATATATATATATATATATATATATATATAAGTATATGCTATACGTATGTATGTGTTAGTGGAAAAGTCAATGCAATTATGTGCAAATTAGATTTCATTTGATTTGCCTAATGCCACAAATTGATTTATTTAAAATTTTCCATAAGCATTTACTAATTGAGAGCAAAACATAAGATAATATTAAGCATACGTCATGTTGCACACAGAATGACGTGTGAAAATTTAACAAAATTTGTATAATTTAAGCAAAAACAAGCAGGACGATAAAATGCATTTAGCTTGTGGCACAAAAGTTGCCAACACATTTGACAGAATGAAGGTTTGACAGTTTTTGGAAAATAAATTACAAACTGTTAATGAAGCATTGAGAAATTGGCAAATTGTGTTAAATTTTAAGTAGAAATGGATTTCATATATTTTGCTTGTTTTTCACACTTTGTAATGTGTTTTGTGTAATAATAAAGATTAACTTGAACTAAAGTAGTTAAAGAACTTGTAAATGGTTGAATATAAGTTTTTGAACATAAATTGTGATAAGAATGATTAATAACTTTTCTGGATATTTACATTGTAGCATAAAATTATCTGCCAGCTATGAATTATTATTTAAGTTTATTACATTAACAATAGGTTTTATGTTTTATGGAAAAGTTAACACTGCATTGTAGCTGATTTGACAAATTTTTGACATAATGGCAAGGTTGTCAAAGTTTTAGGAATGTTTTCTTGAAAAAAATAATCGCAGCTAAGAAGAAGTATAATTACAAATAATCTGATGACAAGACTTAACTTTTTAATAAGCTTTCCAATTCTGATCAATGATTTCATTTCTATTTGTATATGAACTAAAAGTTTTGAAACTTTATGACTTTGAATGGGAGATACAATTTGCTAAAATATAAAAAATATAGATATTTGCTAAATTGTGCTTGTATTATCCTTATGCAAACAAAAACTATGACTAAAAATAAAATAAACAAAAATTGCGTATACGCCGGGTAGACTTGTTCAAACATTTTGTGCAAATTTAACGACTGCTATCATTATGACCAAATTCGATATGTTTCAGATCTTGCACACTTTTTCTTGTTTTTATAATTAAATAAAATATGAAAATATAAATAAATAATGAAATAATAATAATAAACTACATAGAGAGCAGTATGGAAACGCCAACCGATCGATTGAACTCTTGCATCTAAAATTATACATTGCGATTATAATAGATCATTACAGACTATTAATAATTTTGATATTTTTGGTCCTAATAATGACTGGTTTTAATCAAAATATTTTTTTAATGTTATAATGCTAAGCTGAAGTTGAAAATTATAGAATATATAGAAGTTATTTGCAAAAGTATTGATATAGGTATTAATATGAATTTGATTTATTATCCTAAACTCTTGGAAGATAGCTTTGAAAGATCTTCCAATAATTCGCTTACACAAAATTAATACATATATTTATGGCATAGGATAAAAAAGCCTTAATCCATTGAAGAACTTTTAAATAAATCAATCCTCACCATATTGGAAAGGTTTGGTTAGTATTGGTAAAAATACAAAGAGCCTGGTTCCCGAGAGTCAAGAATGCCCAAATCGTTAAAGCACTTTTTTTTTTTTAGATACCAAGGCCGTTTTAAAAAAAAATGCAGAATGAAATACTTAACTTGTTATTTAATTATTATTATTATAACTTATTCGTATTCCTTTTAAAAGATGTATTTCGTAAGAAAAAAATAATTCTGTTGCCAAAGGATGAATTGATAAATATTATATAGGTATAATAATAATAATAATATATTAGGTTTAAACATATATATTTGAATTGGAATAGCATATTTAGTTTGAACTATTAAAATATAGATCTTCTCAGGAAAATCAAATTGAAGAGTTTGAGCCGAGCTTCGGAAGAAATCCAAAGTTACGATCAAAAGTTTTTTTTAACTTAGGTTTTATAAAAGACATTAAATTGAACTTTTTGTATTTGACCGAGCTTCGGAAGAAATCCAAATTTTCGATCAAACAATCCTTTTTTTTGTACCTGTACCGTATGGTACAAAGGGTATATTAAGTTTGTGCAAGCCGAAAATGTATGTAACATATAGAAGGTGATGTCTGAGACACCCCAAAGTTACCTAAAATATAATCAGGGTGAATAGAGAAGTCGATATACCCATTCCCTCTGTCCGTCCGTCCGTCCGTCCGTCCGTCAGTCCGTCTGTCCGTTTGAACGCCTAGATCTCAGAAATGGTAAGAGCTGGAGTAACCAAACTTTCACATTTAGATCCCATATTATTCCATAGGAGACAAGTTTATTTAATTTTTTTGATATCGGGGATAAATTATATAGCTCCCATGGGGGTGTTTGAGACAACCTCGACAAAAAAAAAAAAAATTAGAAGGATAATTCGTTTGTTCATAAATATATCGTAACCAAATTTGGTATTCAAAAGTTTTTATGGTTCTCAAGTACTATACCAAATTTCATCAAAATCGGTTGACTATGTCATATAGCTCTCATAGGGCCGATCTTCCAAAAAATAAATTTTTTTACAAAACTTGTTGTGTTTCGTTTGTTTGTTGAGATATTGGTACCAAATTTTATATTCGTGAGTTTTTTATAGTTCCTAAGCTACTGTACTTAATTTAATCCAAATCGGTTGACTATATCATATTGCTCCCATAGGGCCGATCTTCCAAAAAATCGATTTTTGAACAAAATTTGTTGTGTTTCGTGTATTTGTTAAGATATTGGGACCAAATTTGGTATTCGTAAGTTTTTTATAGTTCCTAAGCACTGTACTAAATATGACTAAAATCGGTTGACTATATCATATAGTTCCTATAGGAACGATCGGTCTAAAAAATGTTTGTTTAAACATTCTTCTGTTTTTGGTTTTTTATGAAGAAATCGGATTTAATTGCAAGATAGATGGTATAGGGTATCCCAAAGTCATCCGCGCCCGACTTTACGTACACCATTTTTTAAATTTGATCTTATATAAAACTTCTACCTGAATTGGTCTAAAATTGTTTTCAGAACTTTTTATATTTGACCAAAATAAATGATGAAAATAAATGAATTATAGACACATATTTTCTTGGAATATACAAAAAAACGAAAAAGAAAAAAAAATGGATGATAAGATAAGATTGTAGAGATTTTTTGACCTTTTTTTTGTTTCGGAACTAGAAGATAAAGATATCACGAAACAAAACTGGCGTAAATGTCTTAATTCGTTTAGTATTATAAAATCAAAAATATTTAGTTTTTGATAGCTCGATAAAGAATCGTAATTTTGCAATTAAAATTAGCATGGTACCTATTCACAAGAAACTCCATCACATATGAAAACAAAAATTATATTATTTAAAATTGTTCGATGCACTCGTCTTGCCAATGGCAAATAAATACTAAATAATTAATTCATTTTTATTTTAATGTTATTAATTTCCGTCAATATCTTCATATGTTTAGTAGATACGGCTGGTCAATGTAAATTTAAAAAATGGAAAATATTTAAATACCGATAATCGGAATTTCTGCAATAAAAATTTACGGAACACATATAAAAAATCGGTAAAATCCAAGAGTTTGATAGGAAGGGCAACTACATTAATAAAAATCAATTAGTTTGAAATCCAGTTCAAATACATTTCATTTCATGTCATGTCATGTTACTGGATAGATTTACGTAAACATATAAAACTGTGTATCTCCATTTATACAATGCATTTGCACTAATTATAATCATATTTATGCATAATTTAATTAAATTCAAAAAGTAATTTATCTATTTATTCGGACAGAGCATGTCAATTAGAAACATTGATTCATGTATTTGCTTACACAGCTTTAAAAAAATCATTTACCTATTGACATTTGTCTCTCTAACATTTTGTTTATTAATCAATAAAACTACAAAAAAATCCCAAAGGATTTGTGTTGCCAAAACTTTTGCGCCTGTTGTGAATATACATATTTATATACCATATATATACATATGTTATGTATATAACACAGAGTTATGATACATATAGTATGCTGGAATTTTGAAATTGAATTCTTACACTTTAGGGAATTGACTAAGAGTGGAAAACTTATGAAAACTACTCAAGCATAATGCTCTGTGTACCTTAATTTGTAGCATTTTGGGAACTGTCGAAGCTACAACTAACTTTAATTAACAATTCGACTAATGCAATGGGAGCAATTAAATAGATTAAACGGCATAGAGAACCCCTTTTAAATTTAAACCAAACACTCTCAAAACCATAAAAGGATTTTGTGGCCCACAAAACTGCACACAATGCCACATGGAGAGGACCATGTCCTAGTATAATGCAATGTGCATACTACCACAGACGAGCCCCAGCTGATGACATGTTTATCCTGATTTTATGTTTTTCAAATTTTCATTCATTTTCATATTCAATTACAGCATGGCGGCCATTTTTAAACAGCTGCCTAACAAAATTTGATGAATGCATTATATTAGAGTTGTGTTTACACTGTAGAATGCATTTTAAAGCCGGCAAACTAAAATTCAGCTTTTTATACACTATAATCGATTGGATTGGATATTGGATACTAAGTATAACAAATTTTGCACTCATAGGAAGAAAATTATGGTTTGTGGTGTTGTTCCGGTTGAACATTTTGGCAGGTTTGTGTAAAAGTTTTCAAATATGAAATACTTTCCATGATATCTTGATCTTTTACCACCGTTACCGAAAAGTCTCAAATAAAAGAAACTATTTTGAAATAAAAAAATGTAAAAAAAAGTTTTCAGTCAAGGAATGATGGAATCAGCCTCCAATTCTGATAGCTGCTGGTTCAACTCTGACGCCTGATCGATCTGCTCTAGATCAGATCTATGATCACGGAACTTTTCATAACAAGAAATCAAAATGCAGGAAAACATTGTTTTTTGGTTGGCATTTAAAGTAGATACTATCAGTTAGTTAAAAGAACTTATCTTAAAGTTTAAAGGTCTATAGACAAAATATTAACAACAAATTTACCTGTAATTTTAGCTTTAAACTAGGATCGGTTAAAAAAATATGGTCTCTTATCTGCTTTGTATTTAATTGAGCACAATAAATAGTCACATACCTGAAAAAAACAAAAATAAAATTTATGTTTATTTTTGAATTAATATTTTAATATAATATATGTTTTTTAACTTAATTAATACAGTACAAATGCGAAGTTTATCGATTTTTTAAACACATTTTCTAAGGGTAATGCGATACAAATTTTTAATTTTATTTTCTTTTTAACGTAAAAATTGTGACGCAGCAAAAAGTCACTCAATAAATGCAGCAAGCTTTAAAGACTAGTATGCACATCTCTCCCGGGAGCGATGCGTACCCGTCCGACAATTGTCATGGAGTCAGTCCTGGGACTCACAACACTGCACATTTTCATCAAAAAGCCAGCCATGCAGAGTCTACTACGTATCCAGATCACATCTGGACTCTAAGCAATTGACACTGATCATGCGCACTTATATTTTCCCTTCCTGAGGCTTCGATCCGCTCTAGATCAGATCTTATGATCATGGAACTTTTTCATAACAAGAAATTTAGATCTCTTCCCCCAAGTCGGGAGACTTGAGATGATGACAGCCCTTGTGGAAACCCTCGGTGGCAACAATGGTTCTCAGATGGGTCTAAAACTGACCAGGGTGTAAGTGTTGGAATCGTTGGATCCAACACCAGAATCTCTCCGCAATGGGCATCTGGCTCAGCGTCTTTCAAGTGGAGATTCATGCCATAGAGATTTGCGTCCTTAGTGTCCGTCTCAAGAGAACTAGGGGAGCAAACTTATGAATTTTTTCAGATAGCCAAGCTGCTGTTAGGGCATTGTCATCCTGGAGCATCTCCTCCAGAATGGTTAATTAATGCCATAACTACCTCCTAACCCTGTCCGCCCGGAACAAAGTCGTGCTATGTTGGGTGTCTGGACACTAGGGAGTGGATGGTAACACGATCGCTGACGGTCTAGCACGACAAGGTGCCTCCACCCTGACTACATACATCTCCTGTGACGTTCTGGGGTATTGGTTGGTCCACAATCAAAACCATGATAATCAAATGGGCAGCAAGAGAACATAGGAGGTACAGGCTCGGGTTGGGTAAGTGCTTACGATCAAGACAAAGGTCTTGGCAGAGTTGACTCTAAAACTCCTGGTAGCATACCTATCTGGCCACCACACTGTTAGATACCATCTGTAGAAAATTGGCCTATCGGACTCTTCAGATTGCAGACTCTGTATCGAGGACGATGAAACCACCAGACATATTCTCTGTGACTGCCCAGGGCTGGTATGGGACAGAGCCTGTCACATGGGAAAGGAACGAATTAGTCCCTTCCATCTCAGGCTTATACCAACAAAAAACCAACTGCTATTCACATGTGGAAAGCGGAAAGTCTTTGCTTTAACTTAAGGGTATGGTACAAAAGACTTTTGGTCGCAGTGCCCTACATCTCTGTGAGGAACGCTTTTTCGAGGGAAAAAAAAACTCTGACGCCTTGTCAAAACTGTACTTTGCCTTCGATTAATGTTTTTTTATAAATTCGATTTAATCAATTTCATGAAATTTAATTTAATTTTGACTACAATTTTAAAAACATATTTTGTTCTAGACATATTGTAATTTAAAAATAAAAATCTTTTCCAGGAAAAGTATTGTACTTGTGCAACAAACAGTGTTATAAAAAGCGTTAATACCTGCCAGTGAGTGCACATGAAAAGCAATATCAAATAAAAAGAATTTTTCTACGAAATGGCAAAATTTGCCATAATGTAAAATAATAATTTGCGCTTTTACCAGGAACAAAATATTCGTTTTAAAATCAAGCTTTAAAGAACATTGAATGGAATACAAATTTTATTTTAACTACATTTAAGAAAAAGTTGCAAGTACTCGGCAGCTGAAGGATTTGGACACTACTAGCTTATAGTTATTAAATATCAGCTAACTTTCTAAAAATAAATTAACCCTCAAATATACAGCTCATATCGTCGTCGACTTTTGTCAGCCTACATTTCATTCTAAATAAATCATTGCATACTTTTAAGCGCGCATACAAAACAATTGATTATTTTATTCCGATTTTATTTTTGTGTATATTTTCAAATAATAACAAGAATAATGCAAAAATTTACAACAAATACATTTGCATAAAACATTTGGTAACAAAACTAACTCTAACGTCTATTCAAAATTTCACATGGAGGATCACAAACACATGCGGCACACCGCATTGCTAATTGAAGTGTCAAAATGCCACGGTGCGTATGCGTAATGTAAGCATGCATAAATTAGCCAAAGGCTGTATCAAATGTTTGCCATCCCATTGTTGTTTAAAAATTTACACAGTTTACATTTGTTGTGTTTCTGTGTGAAATTGTTGATGAAATGGACGAATAAATTATTTTAGGGAGATTACGTCGACCCAGTGCGGCATGACCCAAATGCCTGAACAAATTGTTGGCTTACTGCGGAAATTGCACTGAAGAGACATTGAGTAATTTTGGCTCGATAGTAATTTTGTTGGTCGTTTAATGTGGGTATGATTTGGGTGTAATAAGTAATAGATTTTCTATCTTTTAATCAATAGTTTAATTGGGTACCTGCTCGATTGTGTGGGTGCTTTGTCAATAGACAATGAGCTTGCAACCATAATACCTAAACAGGTAATTGCTACGTTCCAATGCTAACTGGCTATCTAAAACAGGACATGCATATGCTAAACAGCATAAGGATTATATGGCACCTTGGTATGAGCCTATTTTATGTATTTAAGCTGCTTAAAGGGTCAAGTTAGGTAGAAAATGCAGCTAGGTTGTTTGTCTAGCAATACGAATACATTAGTAGCTAAAGCACCTATTTCAATTAATAAAGGACTCATGCTCAGAAGCAGGAGCAATGGACTACGCAAACTGTTTTTTCTTTTTTTAAACGCACAGGTCAGAAAGTGATGTTTAGCTTTTAGACTGTATTTCGACAGAGAGTTGGGCACAATTAGCAGAGTAGCAAACACATTCCCGTCAAATCAATTAAGAGATACAAAAACACTTTTGTCGATACCCAACTAACTAGTTTGCAGAAATGTCGCAGCGGTCTAGAATATATCAATACTAACTACCCAACAAACCCATCTTTGTAGTAAGTTTGGGTCTACAATTAGATAACTTGTAAATCGGATATGTTTGCAAAAAGTACTTTAATTTAAAGCTAACAAATGGATCTACTTTTCAAAATTTACAAAAATAGAAAGAGTCGTAACCAAGCTCTTCGAAAAAAGTCCTAAAAAGTCTCTTGGAAACCAAACAAGATTTGGAGTTAGCTGCTCACAACATAGCTCTTCATTAGCTTGGTGGTTTGTTGGGATGCAAGGTAAAAAGTACTGACTCAAGGTCTCATGCGACCCGTGCAGATGATCAACCTTTGAGAAACTATTTCCTCCGTAATCAAGTAGAGCTAGACACTATACGCCCGAGGTCTTCCTCAGGTCACATCGTAGCAAAAGGCTGGGGCTTCTTCTAAGTTTTGTAACCAAGTAAAAAGGTAAAATGTTATAGAGATGCATGCGGTAACACAACTGGCTTCAACCTAACCAAACCTAACCTAACCTCATCAGCTCTGCGCTTGAATTAAATTTTCCCGTGACGAATCATGAACAGTTAAGCGAACTGGAACAGAGATTTGAAAAAGTTGGGGATTAAAATGAAACATTTACTAATAAATTTCAGTCTTTTATTCGCTATAAAGAGTGAACAGAAAATCAAGAGATCCGCTTTGCATTAACCTTTATTGAGAAGAGTCCACCTTCAACTCAGTTGCCTACCGAAAATTGGCCCTAAATTGGCATAGGATTATTACTGGACTTCATTGTGCATATAGTGGAGTATACAATAATTATTTATACTCACATAAAAGACAGAGAGAAACAGAGGAGCTGAAGAAAGATGCTATTAAAAGTTAAATTTGAGCTTCAGCGGTAAATCACATGGATCAAAAAGTTCCCGAATCATCACCGTGTGGCGATTTCAGTCCCGATTTGATGCTTCTATTTTTTATTAAATTGCCACATCTTTCATTGATACTCTAGGACAATTTTATCGTAATAGCTTGAAAAACCTGTGAGTATTAAGTACATCATGGAACGCGTTGAACTCGCAAATGACATGATTTCCAAGGCTAAATCTTACCCAAAATTCATCATACGGATTATTATTGAGACCAGACGTGGATTTTTGACCCCGTCGTTTTCGGTCGAAAAACTGAACTAACTTCCTAACTTAGCCAATTTGACTCCCTACTGTTTTTGCCATTAGGTAATCTCTAATCGCTCATTGTAATGCGTTACAGCTCCCGAAATGAGGTCATAGAAAAATCAAGAAGAATCAGATGGCCATACTGCAAGATAACTGCGTTTCAGTCGATGGGGAGTTCTTTGAAGGGGATAATATCATTTTAAATAATCTTGTATTTTGATTTTTCTGATTAAATTCCAGGGACTTTTTGATCAGGGTATAGTTTACAGAATGGATTTGGGGGTGAATTGACCCTGTTAACTTAATTATCTTATTGTACCTTATCGCTAGAGGACCAAAAAATTTTAAAAGCATTATTATTCTTATTTGGTATATAAATAAGGCTAAAGCTCTTAGTATTCAAAACGATAACGTTGGAGTTAACTAAGTTTTAATTTCTTCTACGCTATTTAAGACATTTATCGTTATAAAATAAACGCAGGATTATAAATATATGGATCGATCTATTTTGTCGTAATTATATTTTATTGCGCTTCCTGTTTTCTGAGCAAAAAAGCAGTGAAAGTCATAGTTTCCTATTATATTAAAGTTACGATGGGAATCACATCTTAAGATAAATTCGATTTATTGTCATACAAATTTTTCAATTTCTAAAAGAACCAATAATTAAACTATTTCAGGAAGGACAATTTCCTCATCTTCTGGCAAAAAACAATCCATGCAAAGTTCTAGAAAGCTTTTTGTGTTAGATTAGGTTAAGGTCCCAACGGGTGACTTTCCTCACCCTTCCTCACTAGAAAGTCCTCTAGAGAACTAAATTATCCTAAAAATAGTTCTGCTACAATATTATGCATAATTAACCGGTCTCTAAATAGAGTGCAGTGTCTTTACCCTTAATCAAACAATTCTGCCCTGAACATTTCCATTAATAAACACTTTAAGCCTTGTAACTTTAAACAATTTAAAAAAAAACTTAAAATTATCAATTAGCACTTAGGAGTAGTTTAATTTTCTTAAATTTATAAAAATTTAAATTTTAGAAATTTAGGCACTTTCTTGGGGCTTACCAAAAATAATAGTAAAAACTACTATTCTTTGTTTACATGTCAACATAAGAGCTGTCTGCTCCGAAAATTTAAATAGTAACTTAAAACTTTGCTGAAATGGCTACCTAAATAAGTTACAAGCTCTTTGGTTATGAAAATTTTTACAAGGTGTGTCATTATTCTTTTTACACGCTCTTTATGGGTACTCATGGCTTTTATGTAAGTATGGCAAAGAAAAAAAATATATGTGTAGCAAATGTGAAAGTCGAGCGCAGCTGACTTTGAAACACTCCTGAACAATATCAATAGAACGACAATTCTCATAGTTGGGCATGTCCATGTTGGCGTGACGTTACATTTGAACGACTATGACAAGAAATGGATAAAAAATAGAAAGTGTTTTCCAAAGCAACAGAAAAAAAAGCACTCAATAAAAAGTACTAAATATGAAATTAATATAAAAAAATAAAAATAAAATGAAAAAATAAAAAAAATCACAAAAAATGAAATAAAAAATATTACAATAAAATAACAACTCAGCCTTACTGATTAAAAATAGAAAGCAAAAACACATTTGGCGTGACGTTACAAAAAATTTAATTGGGTTTGGAGTTGGATTACAAAATGACAAATCACTTCGACTTCCGAAAACATTTTCTTGTAATACTTGATTTAAGTATTATTTTAAATGTTTTTCTTTTTTGTAGGTATATACATATATCTAAAATTTAGTTTAAAAACCAAAGATCACATTATTAAAGAGCTGCTATTTTATAAATATTTAATTTGAAAAACTTTTATTTTTTTGAAAAATGTGTTTAGGGTCCACTCGTTAACCCCTAAATTTGTAGACTAGTGTAATACCTACAGGGAAAACATTGTTTTGGCTAACCTTTAATTTTTCCTTATGGGAAGAACTTTTTTAAAATACATTGTCAAAAATGGTGTCCAATCGAGGTCTGGAAACTACCATTTCAATTCTCTGGTCAGAAATGTGCAATAACAATAAATCGTGGAATAAAAACAATTTGTGACAACTAAGACTCGATTTTAAGTTTTGACGTCGAATGAAATTTAAAATCTGACGTCTAAATTAGTACTTTAAGATAATATCCGATATTCAATGATTTATTAAGAGGTTGTTAATTTCACGAATGCAAGCCAAATCCGTCTTTATCTAAGGCCAACAGGGCTGAAAGCATAAATTGTTGTAAATCAAAAAAATATACATAATCTGGCTGTTCATAGGAGGAGCCCAATTCTCATATTTAATTTTCCTAGCTCTTAAAATCTCCAAGATGTAGGTGTTCATACAGACGCAATGCTTCACTTATTTATATGATTCCTTTAGCCCTCCTTACCATATAGAGTATAACTTTGGCGTATATCTCTACATTGGCACAAGCCCCAAATAGCCCTTACCATAGGGTAAAAAGTACAAAAAAGAACTTTACTTGATAACTATACCAATTATGACCACAATGCATTTCATTTTATGTGCATGTCATTTTTATGCATTTCTCAGCAATAACCCTAACAACAATGTAACCACCACAGAGCCAGTCTTAATAATTTTACTACACTTTTATTTTTACTACTAACTACCTATTTAGTGCAAAATGTTACTACTATTTCCAACAACAACAATAGCAAGCATATTTTAGCAACAAATTGAGCAAGCAAGTTTTATGAAACCCTTGACCCAACTTGGTAAGAACTCCTTGAGGGAGTGTTCTTGTGTTCTTGAGCACAATTGATCGCTGTCTTTGTATTGGCGTTTTGTGGCCATTTTTCATTTAGTCTCGACTAATTGGACTTGTCAAACAATGTGCCTCGTTTATTTGATGCATGTTGAAACATTTTTAATTATAGTACATACAATATTTTAACTCACTTGAGCAAACAAAAACAAAAACAAATGACTGGCACATTTTTCTTGGCTTGTTTCCATACAAAAATCATTTTCAAAACAAACACACTCACTTTGAAAAGTGTTTGCACATTTCTGGTTGCTCAATTTCTAGTGTCAACAACAATCCTGTGTGTGGGGACTGTGTGTATATTGTTGTTGTCCTTGGACATGCTTACTATGAATAGCTACAGATATTTGGCCACATTTGTGGCACACGTCAAGTGTACAAGCTGCTGCTCCTGCTGCTCCTGTTTTCACACATATTTCTCTTAAAGCCTTTTTAATATGCTCCATGCAAATGAGTTGCATGTTAAGCTTAAAAACGGGCTATGAAATTTTAAGAACTTGTTGCAGTTTCGCTAAATTACTCCAACGCTAATCTTGGCTAAAGCTGGAACGGGCATAAAATTCTGGCACTAAGCGTTTAAGACAAATTATGGTATTTTGCTAGGCAAGCGGCGTAAAATTTTAGAAGCTACTGTTAAATGTCATAAAAACGCGATTTGGGTTAACTTTTATGTGGCAAGTCTTGGCAGAGTTTATGCCTTGACTAATTCAGAAAATAGCTATAACTAGAAAAATCATAAAGTTTTTCATTCACTTTAAATATGACGTGCCAGATTTTTATCTAAATTTAGCACGCCATTAAATAAGTTACGAGAATTAGCGCTAACTGGAAGAAAAGCATTGGCATAAAAATTAAATATATTTTAAAGTTAACTGTTATGACCTAAAAATAAATTTTATAAGCCATTTGAGTTAAAAAAATGAGCAGAATGGTGACGGATAAAGGGTTATTCTGCACACACTTACTGGGAAGGTAAATGTCGGCATTTTCCGACTATAATATACCCTCTTCTTGCCAGTTTCTACAGTTTTTGGGATGTTGTGTTCTAAGCCCAAGCAGCAAAAGTAATTTGTATGTTTTCTTATATAAGTCGAGATGCTAATTTGGATATAAGTAGTTTGATTTTTACACGACTACGGATAAGCAAAATGGAGGATTACAAGTTTGAATTATAATTATGCCAATATGTGCGCCTGCGCAGGATTTTTTTGTGGCGTTATGTTGGTACTCATGTTTCTCACATATGCCGACAAGCTCGGCCATTTTGAATGTTCACTTAATTGTTGACAGCTGCTTTGCTTGCACGTGTTTTGGCTCGTCCTCGATTTTTACCTATTCAAAAAAATCGATCAAAGAACCTGTATCAAATTTTGTGTGAAAAACGAAATTAAGTGCTCGGATGCATTCCGAAAGTTGACTGTGCCATACGAAGAAGATACCTTGGACCGAAGCAAAGTTTATCGGTGGTACAAAATGTTCTCAGAGGGCCGAGAAGATGTGAACGACGAAGAGCGTGCCGAGACGTCCGAGCACTTTCACAACAGACGAAATACAATAATTGATGAAGTGAAGAAAATGGTATTGGCCAATCGTCGAATCACCGTTCGAGAAGTTGCTGAGGACCTAGACATATCGATTGGCTAGTGCCATTCGATTTTTATCAATGATTTTGGCATAAACGGATCGCCGCGAAATACGTACCAAAATTGCTCAATTTTGACCAAAAACAGCATCGCATGAACATTGCTAATGAGATGTTGGACTCTGTCCGCGACCAGCAAATTTGCTCCAGAGGGTCATAACTAGTGAGGAATCGTGGGCTTTTGGCTATGAAGTGATTCAAGTCCGATCGAATGTGAAAGTTTTGCTTACAGTTTTCTTCGATTGCAGGGGCGTGGTGCATCATGAGTTCTTACCACAGGGTAGAATGGTCAATGAGAAATATTACCTGCAGGTTATGCGCAATTTGCGCGAACCAATCCGCCAGAAACGCCCGGATTTGTGGAAGAACAAAAATTGGCTTTTGCACCACGATAATACTCCTGGCTCACACATCGCTGCTTGTGCGCGACTTTTTGGCCAAAAACAACACACTTTTGATGCCGCAGCCACAGTATTCCCCACATCTGGCCCCATGTGAATTTTTCTTGTTCCCTAAACTAAAGAGACCCATGAAAGACCGACGCTACGCTACGAGTGACGAGATAAAGACGGCATCTAAGAAGGAGCTGAACAAGATAAAAAAAATGATTTTTTGAAGTGCTTTGAAGATTGGAAAAACCGTTGGCACAATATCTCATGGGGATTAGTTTGAAGGGGACAAAATAGATATTCATGAATAAATAAATAATTTTTGAAAAAAACAAAAAATTCGCGATACTTTTTGAACACACCTCGTATATCTTTGAAAGCGTCCTGATCGTTTGCTGGTTAGAGGCTATACAAACTTTGGAGGGTAGTCGTAGTCATAAGTCAGAAATTAATACATATATTAAGAAAATATAAGCTTAAGACTACGGGGCATATAAATACGGCTGACCTCAGAATACACTGAGATCCTAATTTAGGTTGATGTAGCTGCATTTTTACCCAACTAAGGCATAGCAAAAAGGAAGTTTTTAAGTTTGTATTATTATTAATTCTGTATGTATGTTTGTCTGTTTCCTCATAACTTCTAAGCCGCTTGTTTTACATTGACAAATGAGGTATAGGTAAAAACGTCTTGATCGCCCGCTGGTTATAGGCTTAATAGTTATAAGCCAGAAATTAATATATTAACAATTGTAGGTGATTATTATTAGCTTTAGACTACGTGGCATATAAATACGGCAACCAAGGCGCTAACATGGAAGGAAGTAGCTTAAATTTAACCCAACTAAGGCATTGCCAAAAGGAGGGTTTCAAGTTAGACCTATATCTATGTACTATGTAAATATGCTATGTTCGTCTGCTCCCTCATAACTTCTAAGCCGCTTGTTATAAACTAATAAATGAGGTATCTTTCAATGTGTGCTGATAGTCCGCTGGTTATAGGCTATCCAGATATTAAGAAATCAATATATTCTAACTAGTGCAGGTGATCACAAGCTAAACGCTCTGTAGCATATGAACACGGCTCACCTATAGACACCTAACTAAAATGATAAAGTAAAGGAGTGTTAAAAGTTTGACCATTAATTATGTATAAATGTTCGTCTGCTCCCTCGTATCTTCCATGCCTCCCGGCTTAAATTGAAAAATTAGGTATCCTTGTAAGCGTGCTGATTGTCCGCTGGTTATAGGCTATGCAGATATTTAGTGTCAACCCATAGTCATATGGGTTATAATATTTTTTTTACTCAGACCAGTTTCACCGTATGCTACTGTCAACATTTCAACTGTTACGGAGCACTTAATTTTAAATTAATTTAATGCAAATCCGTTGATCCATATTTTTCGATAGCAAAAAATCCCCGAGCACGCAAAACACTTATAACCTCTACGCCTCTCACAACCAAACAAAAAATGTCATTCACTTGAAATTTAGGACAGATGTTCGGGAAGAGTATACCAACACAACAAAACAAAAAAATCGATAATCGAAAATACGTTGCCCGCGAAATTTGAAAAGTCGCCTTACTTTTGAACACACCTCGTATGCCTTAAATCAACAGATTCTAACAATTGGAGTTAATAAGGGTTTTTGGAACTCAGATTTAGATTCTGCGACTCGAAATCTAAGCTACTAGCCCTCTCACATTTGCTATAAATCAATCTGTGTAATGTAAGCTTTGTGGCGGGCTGACAAGTTATATAAGGCTCAAAGTGCCACCCGGGAATCATTAAAACATCTTCTTAGCTTCCAGTTATATTAATTAACATAGATGATTGTTATACCAAAAGCAAACTAGTACAGCACTATATAATTTATATATTAAGGTATGTAGATTTGTAAAAGAATTGGATTGGTGATTAACTAAGTGACAGTGAAGAAGAATAGAGTCTTCTTCTATCAACATCCAATAGTCCTTTTAAGAAACGTTTACACTGGCGCCGGGAAGCACTAGCCTGCGTTGCCATTATTTTTGCATGCTAAGTTGAAAGTCTCTTCTGCATGAGAATAACTCGAGATTACTGACCTACTACCATTCAAAGAAAATTCGTTTAATGTGCACACATTTCTTAGTGTTTTATTTTTATGGAGCACATCCCGAGCTTCCCATTTATAAAATGAAATTTTTGCATGTGTTAGTCTGGCATTTCATTCAATTAGAAGAAAGAAAATATGTCAACATTGGAATGTTGTACGAGTGGCTGCCATATTTGTCTGTCGCCTTGGCTTAGGAGTCATGATATAAGGGCTGTTCCCGTCTCACTTGCAATCCTTTTGATTGAGTTCACAAAATAGCGGAGCCAAGGAGAAAAAGGGTTTTTGGTTTTGAAGTTTAGACCGTGTTAACAACATGTGCTTTATATCGCCAAATCTATTAATACATTTTAATTGAAAGTAAAAAACGAAACTGGTATAGATAATTAAATTCTAAACTAATTAAAGGATCGATCCAACATTCATTTTTTTCAATTCCGTTTCGTCAACGGAAGTCATTTTTCAACAAATTTTTTCCGAAAATGTTACCCGAAACGGTCTTTTATATTTGACTATTAGCATATTAGCAAATGGCTTGTACGAATTTTCCAAAAAAAAAAGGTCCCAAACACATCTATTTTAATCAAAGGCATTGAACGTGCTTTGCATACACACAGAACCACCACAACAACAACAACAAAAAGCCAGGCTGACGCCCATTTTTAGCCACTGCTTAGTTTCCGGCGTCAAAATAGCACACTTTTTTGGCCAAGTCAAAGAAAGGCAGTAAATCAAAGCTAAGCCCACAACGTTGATGACCATTCAACGTCACTTTAACTGACACTTACTGACCAATGTTCCCTTGGACTCTCTCTCTCTACCCTGCTCTCTTTTGACCAAAAACTGCACTGACTGCCGGCGAACTTTGAACTTGTTTGCAGCTTAACCCTTTAATGCCTTTATCTGCTTTCACATTTCACTTGCTTGCATTTTGCAGGAACACAGTGGGTCCTTTCATTTGCATGCGCTCTACTCGAAAGGATTCAATGTTTGGGATTTGTTTGATATTTCCAGGCCTTTACTTTAGTTTGCCTTTGGCTTTAGCCACACACCAGCTTCAGTGTTGGAAGCCGCATTTTTTAGCCCAAAGCGCATTCAGTACACAAACACTGTAGGTGTATGCATGTGTACATGTATGGGTGCTGCTGTGTTTGTTTATATTCGTGCAAATCCTTATATAAGCATGCTAACGACTTTTTGCTAGATTTTTCGTTTGAGGGCAAATCAATGTCAATGCATAGTTTTTAGGTTGACGCTTAAAAACTTTGAACACTCTGTCACTGCCTGGCCAAAAACACTTTCCAATTATATGAACTCATCTGGTGTCTGTCGATGCCGTCTTTTGGTAACTCAGCTCGGCAAAGTTTCTTCAACTTTTTAGTTATAATAAGCAAAGCTCTCTGGCACTGCCATTTCCCTTTTATGTCAACCCTTTCAACTCATCCAACCATCTATCCATTTACATGCTGACAACTCAAATTTGTCATTACGCGTCCGGGGCTAAGCTCTTTTTGCCTTATGCACTGCGCTCCATTACCTTACTATGACTTCCTGGCCAGCTACGGGCAATTGTAGCCCCGATATGCGCTTACTTTTGTTACTCCTTGTACTTTGACATTGTCTTAACTTCTTGGATACATTTTTTGGAGTACATTAACTTGGTTGTGGCGTTTGTAAAACACAACTTTGATCTGGACTTTAAAACAATTCGGAGTGGTTCGTTACCTAACCCGAAAGTAGGAGAGGTACTGAGACTATAACTGCTAAAATGTCAATTCTCTTTTTCCTCTCAATTCAATCTATTCTTTCTTCCTGGTCTTACCTCTATCAATTTCAACTTGCCTTGAAGTTTATTAGGAAAGATCAATGCCGTTTGAACTATATTGTGAAATCTAATTGTGTAACAGAGCCCGGAAGATTGAGAGGTAGTCAGGCAATAAGTACCAAACCGTCAATATGTCTCGTTTTCCACTCAATTCTAATTATTCTTTCTTCCCGGTCCTACTTGTCTATCCCAGTCAACTTGCCCTGAAGTCGATTCGAAGTCATCAAAGCATTGTGATATCAAAGTTCGTAACCGAACCCGGAAGAAGATGATAATGACCAAACCCTCAATATATATCTTTTTTCTCGCAATTCTGTCAATCTGGTCCTACGTGTCTATTGAATTCAACTTGTCTGGAAATCGAGTCGAAGGGATCAAAGTTATATAAAATAAATTGTGAAAGTGCATAACCTAACCTGAAGAGATGAGAGCTACTCAGACGATAACTACCAAACTGTCCATATATCTCTTTCTTTTGTTTCCAATTATATAATCCTGGCCTATCCAATTCAACACGCCTTAAAGTCGTTTCGGAGTGATCAAAGCGGTGTAAGCTCTACTGGAAATCCAAGTCCGTAATCGAACCCGGAAAAATTAGGGGCATTCAGACGATAACTACCAAACCTTCAATATATATTTTGTTCCTATCAGTTCAATCATCCTGTTCGTACCGGACATCCAATTCCACTTGCATTGCGATCGATTTGGAGTGTAATCAAAGTCTGTAGCGGAACTCGAAAGAATGAAAGGTATTCAGACCATAACCCTCTCTATCTTTTTTCCTCTCAATTCTATTTATCCTATCTTGCTGGTTTTACGTATTCATCCGAATCAACTTAACTAATCTTTCTATTCTTTTTATACTGTGTGCCCAGTGAACTTGTCTCTCTTTTATATTTCTTCTAAAATGTCCATCCTTTCTATTCGAAATCTCCTGTCAACCCGCCTGCCCTATCTACTCTATCCACCCAATCTGCCCAATCTTCACTGTCTGTCTAGTCTATCCAGATCTATCTAGACTGTCCCAAGTTTTCTGGCTATCCCATCTGTCAGTCTTTTTCATCTGTCTCTCTTTGCGCTCAATCACATCTTCCCATTTGTCTGCCTGAGCCTGGTTGACCTTCACGTTCCGTCATATCGAAATGACTTGGGTTTACATACTTTATTTTCACATTTTGAAAGCAATAAATTTTAATTGAGCTTCTCAGTTTCCTGAGCTTCTCACTTTATCAGATGATATATATGTATGTCTATCCATCCTCTTATTATATACGCCAATTATTTTGATCAAATCATTTTGGGTTAAGGCTGCCTACTAAAGTATGCTATTAAATAGTACATCCAGACTTCGGCTTCTCAAATTATGTTCCACCATTTTTCCTTTTTTTTTTGATTCACTATAATCCTTTTTACTGTCCAGTTATTATAACTAACTACAACATAGTTATGCAGTTGCCTGACGAGTTGGTTAAGCTGCTTACTGTCTGTAGGGAGACTTTGTTAGACTTTCATAGACCGCCCTCCCCCAGCCCATCTGGCAACACGTAGTAACTGTAATTGTTCATACTTTTTGCTTGACTTTACGCAGGAGCTCAGTGGCAATTGACATTTTGTTGGCCCTTTAATATTTATTAGCAGATTGTTAGACTCGACAACTTCAAAACAACTTGACATTGACATTTTGTGTAAGGAGCTGGCACAGCTGGCAGGAGTTACCGCTTACTTTTTGCATTATTCAAGAGATACACAATCCACACAATCCGTATACAATATAATACTTATTGTTTGTATTTGAAACGCAACGCTTATCACTGCTGGAAGCTATGCAGCAAACAGACATTGATGTTTGTTGCTTTTGGCGAGCTTTAAGCGAATATATATTGTGTATACGCAACATTGGCCACAAACAAATGTATTCACTAAACGGCAGCCGGTGGTCCAAAAAGCATATTTTGCACGAAAAAAAATAAATTTTTGGTTTGAAGAGCGCTTCTAAAAATAGAAGAATGTTTAATGAAGTAGAGCTTTGTTTGTCTTGGGTAGACCTGAGGCAGTCATTGGCTTTATGAAAGCTGTGGACTTGTATGAATCTGAATTTTCTTATACAATTAGACTTATCATATGCTACTCTCGTAAGTAGCTTTTTCCCAAAAATGTGAGGAATATTTTAAGGAGCAGTATTTAGGAATTGAACTTCAATATTTTTTCAAGCTATGGTTGGAGATGACCCTTCTTGTTAGAGATTAATTCACCATATTATAAGAATGCCACATGAATGAGTTCAAACGAAGGTGAACACCTTCTAAACACCCCTTTCGTCGAAAAGGAGGAAGAAAAAGAGGCTGACCAAGAAGGAGATAGCTTCATGACGTCGAAGTAGACTTAAAGACGATGAATTTTCGCTATTGGAACGATGAAGCGAGAGAGAGTGAACTAGAAGATTATTTTTTATGAAGCTGTGGTCCATTCAGGATTGTACAGCTAAGAAGACGATTGAAATCGGTGAAATGTTCGTTTGTCCTTACAAGACTGTGTTAAGTAGTGTTTGCTAGGAATCCTAAAGAAATATTAAAGAACTGCGAATGTTACGCCTCAGGGAGGATCTCATTGAAGCACATCTATTGTTCAAAGTTATCAACATACGGCACTATATTTAATATATAATGGTAATAATTGTAAGGAAAATTACTGCACTGTCACCCTAAGGATCTATGTAGCTCCCTACTGTCTCTAGAGCTCTTTGGTCAGTTCAATTATGGTGATAAATTAAATTATCTGGCATGGCTCTAGTCCAGCTACGTCGTGCATCGATATTCTGTATTCGCCGAAGAGGGATTCCCTTCTTCTGGCGGGAGTGTCACACTCTGTAAGTATGTATTGGGAGGCTTCCTCCCTTATTTCATAGAACCTACAAGTGTTCTACGATACCCATCATGCTGTGGTTTTTCCTAACCCTGTAGTGTCCCGTAAGTAACCCGGTAAGTATCCTAAGAGAATTCTTGCCTAGGTGGGAGATCTTCTTGAACCTATTCAGATCATAGGAGCCGAGAAGCAGCTTGGACACTCGTAAGCCAGTCATGCTAATCCAATTTGAGTGTCGTCTGGATCTCTCCTATTCTCGTAGCAGCTGTTTAATGGCGTATCTATCAATACCACAAAAGGGTTCAGGTCCTATTGGTTGCCTCGTAGCACCGTTTCTTGCCAGTTTGTCAGCAATGCCATTCCCAGAAATGTTGTTATGTCTTGGGATCCATCTAAGAGAAACGTTGTTCCAGTGCCCTAGAGGGTTTAGTTTGGCTCTGGTTTCCAGTATCAATTTTTAATTTATTTAAGAGTCACCGCGTTTATAGTCGCCTGACTGTCTAACAGAATAACTATTTCTCTGTCCTTATACCTCATAGGTTTGCCTGAAATCTGCTGGTGAACTTTCCAGTGATTCTCATAGATGAGTTCTTGGTCCCGCGACTCCTAAAGCCGGTGCCATGTTAAAGACCCGCCAAAGCAAGTATGCCACACAATTGTGTGTCTTTTCATAGGATGAATATCCTCTAAGGTGTTCCACTTCCTTTTGTTACTCATACCAGTGCCAAAGTTTTTTTTTAAGTTGTACTCCCTGGTCATCTCATCTCTTAGTAGCAGAATCGAGGGGACCGTTTTTCCATGAAGTGGTGTTATGTCCATAAGAACCTGTAGTGCTTCGGTAGGTCAGGTTCTCATGGCTCCTATCATACAAACACAGGCTATCCTCTGTACTTTCTAGAGATCATTCTGGACGGAAGCAATGTCCACTCGACTATATTATAAAAAAATTTCGAAATTTTTTCGATTTTTTTATCAAGTCTAATGTTTTTTCCATCAAAATTTTTCATTTCGCCCACTGTGCAGCGCAGCCAAATGCCAAATGCCGCATAGCAGCTGTTTGTTTGGCAGCGTAAACCAAATTTCCTTTGCAGTTAAGTAAGAAGCTGTATACAAATATATATATATACAAATATCTATATATACATATACATCAATATATTGATGTATCTGTAAGTGTGTGTGACGACAGTGGCAGCCACAGCGACCATTGAATTTGGCAAAATGTCAGAATGCGGTTTTTGCCACTAAACTTTACGTATTTGCAGCTGGCAAAAAGTTCAAAAAGGCTGTGGACTTGCCCCCAAAAACCCAGCATCAGTATCCAATATGCTGCTGCATAAATAAGTTTTCTTGAAAAAGCACTGACAGTGTTGGGTTAGGGCGAGAAAGAGGTGTGGCCGTAGCAAGTTTTGTGGCGTTTCTTGCTGGTGAAAAGTTGCGCTAGGAAACATATGTTGCAATGAATTATAGTTTTCTAAGCATTCGAGTCTTACTTCAATTGCTTGACTTTCAATCGTTGGCCATGTTGTAATTTTCAAAAGTCCACATCAATTGCATTTCGGTTTAGTCGGAGGGGTGGTGTAGGGTGGGGGTACGAGGCAGCTGCACACGTGTGTGACGTAATCGTTGCATATCAGTTACGCGTTGCACGTTTGCACTCAAGCGTTGCCAGATGGCTGCAGCCAGAAATTTCTTGCGATCCAGTTTGCCATTTTTCTTGGCTTTTTGTCAGGTTGCATCTGCTTATTGCCGCATAAATCAACAAATATGCTACTAGACACATATAGGTAAAAATGTAGCCGATAGTTGCTATATAAAGCGTTTCTAAATTTTCAGCTTTATCTATGTATAAGTCTAAGAAATTGTATCTATGTGTGTGTGGTCGCACGTGTTTCCCTTGCTGACGTAATGTAAGTGGCTCTTTTTTGTCTTAACAGCCATTTTGTTCTTTTATGCCTGTTTTTCTAGCAATTTAAACAAAATGGCTGCCATCATAATTCATATAGAGCAAACAAAATGGCGGCTGTTATGACTTTATACTCTGCTCTTCGCTTGAAAAATCGTTTAAAATTCAATTTGCCAATGTCGCAAAGTTTGGCGCATTTGTCAAAGTCAAATTTCCTTCAAATAGCAACAGCAAAAACAACTTAAACCCCAACAACAACAACAACAATGTTGGCAACAATGGGCTATAAAAGGAACAGACAGTGATGGCATCGACATCGACGTATACGGAACTACAAAGTAAGCTGGCTGTCAAATATTTTGCGCGAAATAAACAAAACGCATAAACAAAGTTCTCTAGTTGGGCAAACAGTCGACAAAACCAGTTGTGACAAACTCTAACTCAAAGACGTTTATGCCTAGCTATTAATCATGATATAAAATTTTTTTTTTTTTTTAAAAAAGCAAGTCGAACAGTTTTGTTTAAGTTGATAAGGAACGTTTAGTTACCATCAGAAACATATTTGGAGCTTTAGAGGTTCGTTTAAAGCGTTGCTCTAAATAAGGCCGCTGGCAGCAGCAATTGTGAGGTCAATATTATAAAATTTGGCAAAATTTAAATACATCAAATGTCAATTTTTTTAAAGTGATTTCCCCAATAATGATCATTGATATGTTTGCAATAGAGTAATTAGTCGCTATTTTTTATAATATTCCGATTTTTGTCAGATTTATAGAGAAATGAATGTTTAGGTAGACGCCATTTTCAGAAGTCATTACTCACCAAGGAAGAGAGATGACGGTTTTTTTTAATGAAATTGCGAATTTAAAGAAAATTTTAAATTAAAAAAAAATTTTTTTGAAGAGTTTACTATTTTGAACTCTTACTATTGAGTAGATTAAGCTTTAACTCTGTACTCATAAAATCAAGCTAGCTTGAAGCCATAAATCAAACGACAATTTTGAATTTTTTTTGTAAATTTAAAATTGGAGAACTTCATATTAAAAATTTTTTTTAAATTTATATTGATCACAGTAAATATGTAGGTGTAAAGACATTGAGCTTAATTCTTTAAATATTTAACTATTTAAAAGTAATAACAGTCCTCTTGATTCTAATCTTCTTTTCATTTTGCAGCTCCAATGATTTTCTATTCAATTGACTTTGAAATAATGACATTGTCTATATGACAATTTATTATTATATCAAACATGTCTTTGCTTCTTCGAAAAAAGCTCCAAGTATACTTTAAGCCATTTTACATCCACATTTTCTTTGTCAATTATTAGTTTCGGTTATATTTATTTAACGTCAAATTGTTGGATAATTTTAATTAAATTTGATTTTTTCGCTTATCTCTCGTTTTTTAACAATTTCACTAAAGAAGAATTTATGGGACAAAAAAATTAAATTAGTTTATAAAATAGCATTTAAATAAATAAATTTTATTTTGTCGAAGGCTCTTTCATACAAAAAGCAAACAAATTGAAATTCGCCAGAGAACCCGATTTTAAATGGATTTTTAAGCGCTACAACTTTGTGGAACATTTTAGGTACAACACCTGTTTAGAATCTTCAGAAAATAATATTTTTAGACTAAATTGGTAGAAAGTTATATTAGATATAATATCCCAAAGTAATTTTAAAAAAAGTTGGCACCCACTTTTTTTCAAATCAACTTTTTTCGAATCAATTCAATCGGTTTGAAATCTTAACACAATCATTATAACATAATTTTCTTGTAAACAACGTAGGATTTTGTCAAAATAATATAAAATTATTTTACAACTCCTTTTCCACAATTTTTTCGAAGAAAAATAAATTAGCTTCAAACTTATGAATTTTTCATTAAATTGCGCGGTGCATTTGCTTTTGGTATAAAGATTAAAGAAACACTTTTTTTTTGTGATTCACATCAATGGTGACGCCAAAGAGCTGCAACCGTGTAGGCCTCTAAGAAAGTGAGCCAATTAGTCATTAGTTGTACAGGCGCAATTTTGATTTTTATATGTTTGATACTATCACATATGCGGACTTTGGAAATGTTACAAACTTTATTTAAAAAACAAATCGAAAAAATACATAATAAAAAACCATGCTCCCATGCAAAGCTAAAGGGTGATTCCCCGAACAACGTTTACAAATTGTACAATTGTACTACGAAAATCAGCGTTCTGCAAAGAATGTTTTTCGTGCGCTGAGATCGACTTATGTTCAACATAATCGACCCACCGAACCCACAATTCGTAACTCCATCACACCCACTCAGGCAAGAATTGGAGCCGAATGACCTTCCTACACGTCGCCGTTTTGGTGAATGGGCTCTTGGTAAGATCGATGAAGATCCGTTGTTTTCGACCAACATTTTGTTCAGTGATAAGGCCCACGGCTTCGTGAAAAAGCAAAATTCACGTATTTGGGGAGAAGATCTACCCGAAGAGGTTCACCACCTGCCATTACATCCAAGAAAAACAACGGTTTGGTGCGGTCTGTGGGCTGGTGGAATCATTGGTCCGTATTTTTTTAAAAAAGAGCAAGGTGCGAACGTTACCATCAATGGCGCACGCTATCGGACCATGTTAACGGACTTTTTGCTGCCTGAAATTGTTGCCCGTGATCTCGACGACATTTGGTTCCAACAGGATGGCACTCCGATCCACATTGCCAATGAAACAATGGCTCTATTGCGAGGTCAATTTGGTGAGCGATTAATTTCACGTACGGGACCCGTACCTTGGCCGCCAAGATCGTGCGATTTCACACCGATCGACTTTTTTCTTTGGGGTAACGTAAAGTCAAAAGTTTACGTGGACAAACATTCAACGATTGAGGCCTTGTAAGCCAACATTACTCGTGTTATTGGCCAAATACCAGTGGAAATGCTTGAACGAGTCATGGAAAATTTGACCTTCAGGATGGACCATTTAAAACGCAGTTGTGGCCAACATTTGAACGAAATTATTTTTAAAATATAAATGCCATAAAATATCCTTTCGAAGTCATAAATAAAGATTCCATCATTCCTTTGAAATTTTTAATGCATTTGCCAAATCATTAAAAAAAAGGTCTTAATGAATCACTCATTATACGTAAAAATGCCGATGTAATGGCCTCGAGTCTCCATGCAGCAAATTACCTCGGAAATGACCCTTAGCTTTGCAAAAATAAATCCATGTTGACCTGTGTATATTTCGTAACTTTGCGAAAAAAACACCCCGTTTTCCGAGATTATAACCTCAAGTATCTCAAAATCCTGATGTGACGGCCAATTCTGATTCCGAATTCAGATAATACGCAGCAAATTATTTCGAAACGCTTTTACAATTTTTTTTTAAAGATCCATATTTTTCTTAAATTTATAGTTTTGTTCCATTCATTTGGTTGATATGACCTGTCACAGAAAAGTCTAAAAATGAAATATCAATATTAAGTTTAAATGAATTTTGCACCAACAATTTACCGGATTACTATAGACTAACTGCTCTAGTTCCTATAGAACAATGATCAAAATCAAAATGGTCGACCTAAAAAGTGGACTGCATCACTTATTTTCGTATATAAGAACAGACATAAACTAAAAATTCTTTTTCATAATTTTGTGCACTCTTTATCTACTAACAAGTTTTCATAAATTTTGGTCATCTAGATGCCCAAATTCTCGGCAGACTGTCACCGATTGCACCAAAACACTTTGGTTTATCATCAAACTTGAACGCATAAACGTCGCATATGAAGCACAGCAAGAGAATTATAGAGAGAAAGAGAGTGATAGAGAGAGCGGGCGGCAGAGAGCGATGACGTAGGCACACATATATCAACTCAGCAGCAACACGGAAACTGCCTTTGTATTTCCGCTTGTCTCGCTGACATCGTTTTTCAGCCGCATTGTCGCTAGCGTCGCCATCGTTGCCAGCGTCGCCATCATCGCTATTCCACGCCATTCCAGACTTTGTCTACTGCTTCCGTTGGCTCTGACTCCACCCGCCGCCGCCGCTCTTCATCTCCAGCATAAACTACGTTAATGTCGACGCCTGTTTGTCGCATTTCAAACTGACATCTAGCTGTCATTGCACACAAATGCATGCAATTTTCTCTCTCTTGGCAGTAAATGAGATACTAAAATGCGTTCAGTTGATTTTGTTGTTGTTTTTTATCTGTTTCTGTTCTGTTTTTGTTGCTGTTGCGTTTATGGTTAACATTTCGAGGTAAATGAATTTCGTTGTTGCATAAAGTTTGTTGCATGTGTTAGTGTGTTGCTATTGTTGTTGTTGTTGTTGTTTATACTTAGAATATGCATTTGCATTTGGTTTCACAGCTTTAATTTTGGTGCGAGGCAAAGCTTCGGTTTTTGGTTTCGGTTTCTGTTTCGTTGTCAACTGTTTTTTTAAACTTAATTATGCCGCTTTTGTTGTTTTGTATTTTTGGTTGTTTCAACAACATTTATTCATAGTTAGTGCTAAATGCCATATGCCATTTGTTGCTTTCCATTGTTGCTGTCAAATTGAGTTTAAATGTAATTATATTCCGGGTAGACAGCTTCATTTTTTTTTTTTGGTGGGCTAGTGGTGCGCCCAGAGGCGCAGCTCACTAATTGAAATTGCTTTTTAAAAGCGTTTAGCTGACATTTTGAAAATAACACGAAGATGCCATAACGTCTATGTAGCGGTTATATAGCGCAGAACAAGCGCCAAATTAACTCATTATAATTTTTGGGTCGACACCGCACAGTTCTGCGTTACCATGTTGGCCTGGTTCAGTGACACTGTGTTCTTTATACACTATACATTTTTATGGGTACCATTAGTTTGTAATAAAATTTGAGCATGCCATTGGAGAGCTGCCGAATGCGATGGTGGTTAATATTTATGTTTAGTATAGGGGCATACAAATTGGTGAGCAAAACAGCTGCAGCGGGTCTTTGGTTTTTGGGTTCGAACAGAGCTTTTTAGTGATTGATCATAAATATTAAATAAACGGCAATACTATATGTAGAGGCTTAGCAAATCTCACGAAGGATGATAAATACTTATTATTCTATGCAAAAATTGCCTTGAGGCTATTTGGAATACGCTCAAGAATTCGCTTTGAAAATAGCGCTTGGATTAAAAAAACTGTATTTAATAAATAATAACTATTAAGAAATTGGCGAATATTTGTTTTGAAAGCCACTTAAAGCTTAAGCTAAGAACTAAACTCGCAGCTAATGCTTTCAAATTGAATTCTAACAAAAAATAAAACAATCAACCAATGTTTGAGAAATATCTTTAAAATGTAACATTTATAATTTTGGTCAAGGCATTTATAAATTTAGTTAAATTTTAGTATTGGCAAAATTGTTTAGCTATATCGGTCTTTAAATACAATTTTGAATACTCTATAAGCGCTTCATATAAACTGCATATACTATACAAAAATTCACACTACACTACTTATTCTAATTTGTTCCAATAAAAAAGACGCAAGATCAAACTATTTTCGAGAGTGGGAACAGGTAAATATTTACAGGGTGAGCCATCTGTTGGTTTGTTTGTTAATTGCAGTATTTGTTTATTTTCGAGCAAAATAGTTTGAAAATATGAAAGTATTAAGTTGTGTTATTGCATAACCGCATGTAAAATTTTAGGAACTCATCGACACTTGCCTCTACTATTTTTTTTTCACAGAAGGACCATTTTCATAGTATTCATATCGAGACCCAACAACTTTGGACGGATATGTTTCGAATAATGAGTGTTTAACAACTAAACCAACAGATGACCCACCATATATATGTTAAACCAAGAAAACATTTTATTTTTCAAAGAAAAATGTCTTAAATGCAAAATTAATAGACCTAATTATCATTAAATTTTGGTTTAAGATCATTTATTATAAACATTTTTAATTTTATGCTAAGAACTGTGCTACTGAATCAATAGGAAAATATTGAAAGTATAATTTTTTTGTATACAAAGTGTATAGTCCGATAATTTTAATGATTTCTGTTTTAATCTATGAAAATTGCATAATTTTTTCGTCTTATACATATTACTTTTTCAAAGATTAAAAATTTGTATATTTTTAGCGTAGTTGCACCGCATTGATAAGATTGATATTTGCATCATATAAATAAGGGATTAAAATATAAAAAATATAAAAGATAAACTTAAATAAATGCAATGAAATAAATATATAAGAACTTTTACCATTTAAAAAGTAGGGGAGTTTGAATATTATAATAATATTTCATTTTTGAGGCAGCCAAAGTGTTGAGTAGTGCAAAAGATTAAATTAGCAATTTTATAATGAAATTTTATTTTCAAAATGTGAAGAAAATTTCAAATTTCTTCAATATCTCACCATGTGGGCGGCCTCGATTCTGTTCCAGAGCTTTTATAGGCTCGGGATCGGTAAAGATGGCAGAAAACGCGGCGTTCTCGGGCCCAGCGTAAAGTTTGTGTGGGCGAAAACAAAAGCAGCGTGGCGCATTTTGTCCCATGGTAAGTGGCGCATTTTGCCCCATGGCTTCATTTTCAAGTCGGTAACGCGTAGTTCGAAAACTAGCTAAATCTTCGCCAAACCGATTTTATTTTTGTGCTCATCACCCACAAATTACTATATAAACTCACTTTCATTTAAGTCCGATAAAAAATAATTGGCCAAATTATATATTCTTTCACCGAAATAGTTTTGAAGCTGTGTTTAAAACACACTTCCTTTAATAAATCACCAATGCCACGCCCAAATGAAACACGCTTACAGACGTTTTGAGCTCTCATTAAAAGCTATATGTGGAAAAGATGGATTTCAAGCCTCCAGAGATTACCGTCAGGATGGTAATCCAGGTTGAATATTTCCAAGCGGCAAATGTGTGTGTATAATCTTTTTTCTTTTTGCAAAAGATTCCAGTAGTTTATGACTTAATTCTTTTTATTTTGTAGTACCTATATTCACGAAACTTTGAAAGCGAATGGCTCATAAGATGTTAAGCCAAAAATACTTACATCGAATGTAAAAATAACATAAAATATATATTTTTCTTCTTCTAATAAAACTTGGGTTTTTTTTTTAATTCTGTGTTTGAAACTTACTTTTAAACCGATTTTGAGTGCAGCCGTAAAAAATATCTAGCAGAGAGAGAGTATCTAATTTTCGATAGCCATTCTTAAACTTCCTCTAAGTAATTTTTAATAGGTCCTTCGTATGTATATATATTTTTGTGTATGCCTGCCGAGGGCTTAAAGTTGAGTTAGTTTGAAGCGCGCTTAATTGAAAATTTGTTTAGCAAGTAAACTAAATTGCTGAGTAAATAGTTTAAGTGCGCAAATTTGCAATCATTGCGGCAAACTGTGCGCACCATAAAGCATACGACCTGTGGGCCATATGCGGCATATTAAGTGTAACCGCAGCTGCCGCTGATATTGATGGTTTCATCAGACAGATGAAGTAACAGGAGCAACTCGGCACATTGTCTGACATAAATTCAGAGAGCTCAACGTAGTGCATTAGTTTTTAATTACGCGTAATTCCACATGAACGGATCGACTCCGGCAGAGACACTCGACTTGTCTCATATGACTTGGCTCGAAATTGCAACCGACAAACGCTGTGGCAGCAGATTTATCACAAAGTGAAACGTGATTGAAGTCAAACACTTGACTCTTCAATATTGTTAGTCGCTATTGTGTGCCTTGTGTAATGTGGCAGCAAATGGAATAGAATCGAATCAGAGCAGACACAGCCAAAGGAGCAGCATAAAAGCTATCAATAACTTGTAGTCCCAGTGACAACCGAGGAGGTTGTACAATATAAAGCTGAAACTCTGGAAAATTGAAGTCAAGCAGCTGTCCAGGCACATTAGTGTGCGTGAGTGTAAAATGGAACTCATAAAACGCATTAAATTGACAGCTTCTCTTGGCCTAGTTGATGATGGCTGGACCGGCTAAACACTTTAATATTTAGTAGTAGCTTAAAAAAAAGTATTCTAGCTTGCCCAAAATAGAAATGTATAGCATGAGAAATCAATAGCCGGCGATCTAAGCTATATAATAACAACAACAACAACAAAAGGCTACAACAACAACAAGAACAATACGCGATAACGGTTACCAGCAGCCACAGAATTTATTTTCAGCCAAAATGCTAAAGAAATGGCGGCAGTAAAAATTGGCAATGACAAGCAGCGGCATGGCTACCGTCACACATACAAACACACACACACACACACCTAGCTAGACACCAACACATTTACAATTTAGTGGCGCCATGAAACTGCGACGCCATTTGTCTGCCAAAATAGAAGAAGCAGCAGCTGCAAAAATAAAGCAATAACAAATAAAAGAAAGCAAGCAAAGGAAAGAATGAAAGAAAGGAGAAAAAAATGGCCGCACATTTTTGGCTGGCACTGTCTGTGCATGACCTAGAAAACTAAAGCTGAAGCAACTGCTCTTAATTCTCTGGCAACTTCATAAGCAAGCAATAAAGCTGATAGAATACTAAACGAGGGTTGTCTTTAATGATAATGAAACTGGATAGGATAGAAAATGATGAAAATGTTCTTTAAGAACGCTTTAACAGGAATTGCTGTCTTTGAAATGTAGTAAACTGAATTTGGAGTTTAGCTTTAATATTAAGGGGTTCTGCCCACTGTTTGCTTAGGTTTTAGTTGACTTTTTTTTATTGGTTACAATACGGATTTGGAAGAGAAAGGTTGATTCAGAGAGGGATGATTTAATAAATAATTAATTCCAACATTTAGAGCAATAGAAGAAAAAACATTGTATTTTAAAGGATCTAGCTGGATAAGGTACTGGAAACTGCCCCAGCGATTTCTGCTGACTAATGACGCCGTTCGACGCATAATGAAAAACTAATATTTTTCGCAAAACTTCTGTTTCTTTAAAAGTTTTTTGAAATAACGCGATTCTTCAAATAATTTACTTTTAAATAAACCTTTTTTATTAAGTTTTAAATATTAATATTTGCCCGATAGATATTCTAATAAAATTTAGAAATTTAATTTAAATTCAAATAATGACTTGTTTGAAAATACAAAAAATTTATAATCTTATATATAAAATTCTCGTGTCACAATGTTATGTTGCTGTGAAGCTTATAGCTCACGAACGGCTGAACCGATTTGGCTAATTTTGGTCTTGAAATGTTTGTGGAAGTCCAAGGATGGTATAAGGTTGAGAAAATATGACAAAATTGCGACGAAAATACTAAGAAGGACAATTTGATTTTCCAATACCAAATTTTTTTTTTAATTTAGGTTGTCATTGTGTACATTGTCAGATTAACTAATATTTTTTAGTCAATAGTTTTTGTCGTAAGGAAACACAAAAATTATAAACGATTCATGTTTTGATTTCTGTGTAAAATACATATGATCAGATCAATATTTGCACATAATGCCGCCAAAAAGACGTAACATTGGCAGACGTTCGCGTAGAACTCAATTGCAATCATCCCGAAGAACAGCTGAAGCTGAGGAACAACGTTTACAAAGGAATGAGTTGAATCGATTAAGAGAAGCAAGATCACATTCTGCTCATACAACAGAAGAACGAGATGAATACAATATGAATCCTCGAATGAGAATGAGACGAAATCGGGATTATCAGAATCAATCAGATGAAATCCAAGCAGAACAGAATTTAATCCAAAGAACATTCAGGCAAATGCGCAATGCATCCAATCTGCACAGATCTGCATTCGAATATAACAATACGACCGATTATAGCTCGCGTCAATCTGTTGCAATTGGAACAATGAACAAGGTATGTGATCAGTGCCAAGCACTGAAATTTCCCAATGAAACAGCAGGCCTGCTTATTATCAAAAGCAGTGTATTCGGAGAGGTTCGCTGCTGGATGTATTCGGTAGAATGGCAGAAGAGAGGATTACCTCATGCGCACATTTTGATTTGGTTGGTTCAGAAAATACTACCGCATGAAATTGATGATGTGATATCGGCGGAAATCCCAGTTCAAACAAATGATCCAGAATTGTTCGAAGTTATCACAAAGAATATGATCCACGGACCATATGGTGTGCTCAACCCAACTTCGCCATGCATGATCGACCGCAAATGCTCCAAAAGATATCCAAGGGCATTGACTTCGGACACTGTTACGGGCTACGATGGATACCCATTATATCGCCGTAGATCAACAGAAGACAATGGCAGATCAACCACAATCAAAGTGAAAAATCAAGAAATTGAAATTGACAATCGTTGGGTTGTTCCATTTTCGCCATTATTATCAAAAACGTATAAAGCCCACATTAACGTCGAGTATTGCAACTCAGTAAAATCAATAAAATATATCTGCAAATATAATAAGGGAAGCGATATGGCGATTTTTGGTGTGAGAGCCGACAATGTGAATGACTAAATTTCACAATATCAAATAGGACGTTGCTTTAGCAGGAACGAGGCAATATGGCGAATTTTCTCATTCCAATTTCACGAACGACACCCAACCGTTGTCCATTTAGCAGTTCATCTAGAAAATAGTCAACGTGTTTCTAGACGAGCGAGCGAAGCGAGCGTGCCGGAGGCCGGTTAGTTATTGTATAAAAAGGTTTTTTTCTTAATGAATTTAGTCGTGGAAAATTTTCAAAGACAAACTAGTGAGTTTTTCGGTGAACCACCGAGCCAACTTTGACGCAGATGTGCACAGGACAACATAGTTTAGTAATTGGAAAGATAAGAGCACATTTTCGAAGTAATTTGATACGTGATAATCTTAGTCCGGAATCAGAATTGTCAACACTTCACAATTTTGCGATATCTACTTTTTTATATACCCGCAAAACTGTGTTTTTTTTTCTTACTTTTGAGGTTATGTGCAGTATGAGAAAAATTTCTGTGGTCTGAGAAAAATAAGCCCCAAGTGAAAATTTTTAAGAGACATCATAGTAAAATTATAGTCTCAAGGGCTTAATCCAAATATGAAGTCGAAGGGACTTATTTCGTAACTTCGAATAGCCATAACATCGCAAAAAAAAAAGCATTGATAGTAATTGATCTCTTACACTTTAATGCCCAATAGTGACTTAAGGTATTTATTGTGTTTTTGCCTTTAATTGCAAAAGGTCCAGGTTTTTAGACCATTTTAGTTATTTTTTGTCAGTTCCTTATAACAAAGTTATACAAGATTTAAAAGCTCCATAAAACTTTTAAAGATACTATTCTTATAATCACAGCACTTCTGATTTTTGGGTTTATTGTTTAGGTGACGAGTTTTTTTTAAAGTACCATAACATGATATAATATCATAATCTTTTAATAATATAAAAGCTGTTCATAAAAAAATTAAGATATAAAATCAAAGTCTAAAAATATCATTACCGACTTATTTTTGATTTAGATCCTTAACAAGCTTCTTGAGATTTTCCACTTACCTGTAAAAAAAAAGAGAAAATTGTATGTAATTTTAAAAGTAATTTTTGAACTTAGGAGCCGAAGTGTACTTAAGAAAAAGTTATTCGTTATATAAGTATTTTTAATATAGGCATTAGAGGATTAAACTCTTTAATTAAAAGATAGGAGTTGTACTATAATGATGTAACTGGAGAGACAGAGCACAAAAATTGTTTGCACCCCATTCATGACCTCAAAAGTAGGAAAAAACTTAGTTTTTCGGATACATAATCTCAAATGTCTCAAAATCCTGACGTGATGGACAATTCTGGCCCCGGTTCCGGAATCTGCGCAGCAAATTAATTTGAATGATCCTTAGCTTTGGAACAACTGACAAAATCCCGGTATTTTTAGAACACTGTGCGATATAATTATTACAATAGTGGTCAGGACACAGGGATAGATTTAAAATTATATATCTCTCTCTATGTCCTGATCACCATTGTGATACATTTTTGGATGCGTTTCTTTCAATAGTAGCTTAGCTTTTTGGAAGAACAAAAATTTCACGGTATACGAACTATAACCCAAAATATTCTTTACTTGGGGGCGCAATTGTATACAAAAATTGTGAACATATTTTAAATCAATGATTTTTCAATCTGCAAATTTATAAAAAATGGTGATAATAAATATTTTAAGCATTCGAAGTATTATTTTTCATTATAAAAAATTAATTTGTTTACCAAAGTTCAGCTATTCTATACATATATCAGTGGTGGATCCACGGGGTGGGTGGGTTTCGGTTATTATGACGATATATTTCAAGCTTTTGTCGCACTTCAAAAAGCTTCTCAATAAGTACTACAAAATATCTCTGACGAAACTGCCCAATGGTCACACTTAAAATTATTCGAGCCGGAAATTTAAAGCCGAACCTCGTTTATACGATATTGTGTTGTTTCTTCTTGTGTGAGTTGACCATAATCAATTGATTTATTGGCAATCAACTTTTGCAGCACATAATTAGTTTTTTGTTTTGACCAAATTGATTGAGTATGTGTACGAATGAATATATGTATCAAAATATAGTTAGCTCATTTGTTAAGTGCAAAAGAAGTACGAACTAAGGACTTACTAATTATATACACTATACCCAAAGGATATGGTGTACATTAGGTATTAAGCTGGAAATGGGAGCGCTAGGAAGTGAAAAAAAGAATAAGTATTTAACAAAACAATCAAGCGTTACAAGAAATTGAGTAAGTCTGGCTTTTGAACTATCTAGTTCCAGTTCTTTTCGCTTTTTGTTGTTTTTAATTTAACAAATTCCTTCCTGTTCTTGTTACCCATCTGTGCCCAAGTTAATGAGAACTTTTGAAGCTACAGCCGGGCTATTTAAAACTTTTTATACCCTGTACCGAATGGTACCAAGGGTATATTAAGTTTGTGCAAGCCGAAAATGTATGTAACATATAGAAGGAGACGTCGGAGACACCCCAAAGTTACCAAAATATGATCAGGGTGAATAGAGAAGTCGATATACCCATGTCCGTCTGTCCGTCTGTCTGTGTGAACGCCTAGATCTCAGAGATGGTAAGAGCTAGAGTTACCAAACTTCACATTCGATCCCATATTAATCCATAGAGACAAGTTTATTTTATTTTTTTGATATCGGAATAAATTATATAGCTCCCATGGGGGTGTTTGAGACGACTCGACAAAAAAAAGCGTTTTAGATGAATAATTCGTTTGTTTATGAAGATATCGTAACGAAATTTGGTATTCGAAAGTTTTTTATAGTTCCCAATCACTGTACCAAATTTGATCGAAATCGGTTGACTATATCATATAGCTCCCATAGGACCGATCGGCCAAAATAACTTTTTTAGAAAAAATTCGCTATATTTCGATTGTTAATAAAGATATCGTAACCAGATTTGGCGTTTGAAATTTTTTAAGCAATGCGCCAAATTTGAACAAAATCGGTTGACTATATCAAATAGCTCCCATAAGGCCGATCTTCCAAAAAATCGATTTTTTAACAAAATTTGTTGTGTTTCGTTTGTTCGTAAGATATTGGGACTAAATTTGATTTTATAGTTATTTTATAGTTCCTAAGCACTGTACTAAATTTGATCCAAATCGGTTGACTATATCATATAGCTCCTATAGGACGAATCGGTCCAAAAAAACGTTTTTTATACAAAATTCGATGTGTTTCGTTTGTTTGTAAAGATATTTGAACTAAATTGGCTTTAGATCTTTTAAGGTATTTAAGAACTGGGTCAAATTTTATTGAAATCGGTTGCCTAAATCATAGAGCTCCCATAGGAACGATCGGTCAAAAAAAAAATTTTTGCTTAAAAATCTTCTGTTTTTGGTTTTTTGTGAAGAAATCGGACTTTGTCACGCTAGTGGTACAGGGGTATCTAAAGTCGTACGCGCCCGACTTTACGTACGCCATATTTTTACCTAGAAGACTCACTAGAGACAATCGATTTTCAAATAAATTTGGTATACTACACACAAGAAAAAGAAGAATTTGAATTGATATCTTTTAGTGATATTTTATCACTAGTATATACTTTTAAATTTAGGGCCTCATGACACTCAATTATTTGTCAGGCCTAAGTTTTGGAATTCTAAATATGGTATGGTATTTGCATTAAGAGTGCAAATTTTATTGAAATCGTTTGAGAACTTTCTGCTTAGTTTCAGGCCTTAAAAATAACATCATGCATGTCAATGACGAATCTACTGTAGCTAAAATCGCTTTACAGAAAAATATTAACAAAATTTAATAATATTGTCATAAGAACACGAAAAAATACGAATTCGGCACTAAGCTCGATTTTTTGACCAATCGGTACTATGGGGGCTATATTATATATTCAACCGATTCTGATCAAATTTGGTGCAGTGCTGAAGAACTCTAAAAAATTTCCGAATTCCAATTTTGGTTACGTTTGGTGCCACGAAGTCTATGTGTGACTCCCCCCATAGGTCAATCAGTGTAACCTAACTTAATATTCTCTAAAAAAAATTCGGAATGCCAAATTTGGTTATGATATCTTTATATTTGAAATCTTAGCGATAGCTTCGCGATTGACAGTCCCGTAAACCCATATTTGAATACCCAACTCGAGGCTTAAACACCATAATTAATAACACACATTAGGTCCGCCATTTTGATAAACTAATAGGGATTTATAAGGCTACCTCAAAACTATATAAATATCATATAAATTTGTTGCGATAATGTTTTTCTCAGAGTAAGGTTAAATATAGTGATTAAATTATGGAGTTACTTTGCATTGGGGGCTATTGTAGATCCGCCGTTTTGACATTTCAAAAATCTATGCAAATTTTAAGACCAAAAATGTGAATTTATCTTAAGAATTCAATTGCGAGGAAGGGTGGCTGGTTTACTAGAGAATGACCCATATTTATTTTGTCAATATCTTTAAAAATTATCTGTGTCATAGACTAAATTGCAACATGTAAAATGAAAAGAAAATTCCATCTCTGTTTGATACCAGCCACTAGATTAAAGAAAATAATTATGTGCATATTATATAGCAAGTTTCTAATTCAATACAATAAATAATTGCCAAAATAAAACATAAAAAAAAAAAAAAAAAAAATTTTACAGTGTAATGATGTAAACCATTTTCACATCATCCCATCAGTAGTTGAGACTACAGTGTATATTATAGTCGGCATCTTGCGACTGCATCCAATCCACTTGTTACGTTCATTGAGCTCAAACCTGCTCAGCAGCTAATTAATTTTAATTAAGGCAATTTATGGTGTAAAAATCAAATAGACCCAATTATTTGTCTTAATTACTGATGATACAAAAAAATAAACCCCAGACAGCCCAGTTTTCTAGATTTTCCAGTAATTTACTCGTGCAGTGCTAAGATCCCGCAAATTTTATTTTGACTAAGAATTTTTTCGCTTTGTTTTTTAAGCCAGAGATATGTAAATATTTTTTGGTCTTCACATCTTTAAAGGTATGAAAAGTCCATATACTTACATATAGGAATATATCGTTACTCTGTGGAACATATTTTCATAGTTCTTTGGAATAAATAAATTAATAAGCTACTCATGGTAATTTTTTTTCCTAAAGTTCGTCAATTTTAGATTATAATTCTTTTTCAAAAATTTAACTATATCAAGTAACCTTGTCTGCAGCATTTATGCAAAGACCATTATAATAATGCAGGATCTACTCCTGCTGAAGAACTTATAATTGAAAGACTTATTTAGGGTGAATGTGGGTTAAGTATAAAGTACGAGGTGTGTTCAAAAAGTAAGGTGACTTTTCAAATTTCGCGGGCCACGTATTTTCGATTATCGATCGCCGAGCACGCAAAACACTTATAACCTTTACGCCTCTCACAACCAAACAAAAAATGCCATTCACTTGAAATTTGGTATAGATGTTCGGGAAGAGTGTACCAACACAACAAAACAAAAAAAAAAATCGATAATAAGTACGTTGCCCGCGAAATTTGAAAAGACGCCTTACTTTTTGAACATACCTCGTATGTTAATCTAGTGAACATATGAAATTAGTTCATCTAAAATAAATACGAAATATTTTGAAATTATTTATGACTTGAATTCACCGATTCCAAGGAAATTTATTAAATGTTTTCAGACAGCCGATCTCGAAAAAAATTACCTACAACTTTTCCTTGCTTCGGTAATATCAATATCTTTACCACCTGGCAAAGCATTAAAATATTTTTTTCTTAGAATTACATCACAAAATCCATAATAGGCGCAGTAAAAAGCCAAAACACAATGTCATTAAATTGTAATTGCAGTCCAGAAATATATGGTATTTCAAAAAAGTAGAAAATTTAATAATGACTTTTAAATTGCATAAAACAAAATTTGTACTTCAATTTGTTGTTGTTTTAAGCAGCTGTTGTACACACAAAATGTATTCATTCACTTTCATTTTTTGTTTTTAGTATTCAAACCCAATCCCAGAGGCAGTCACAGTATTGAACCGAACTGTCATTCTACATATTGGGATACCACAGCATTTTTTGTTGGCACTCGCCTAGACAAGATGACATTGAAAGGCTCAAGGCAAACTCGTCTTTTTATAGACAAAAATAAATAGATTAGTGTGATATTTTTATCTAAAGTCGCTTTGAGACTTTTTGTTTATTTTAAATTTATACAAATTGTTTTTAGTTAAGCTTTTGTGTTTATGCTAAAATAAATATAAATAAAAATATGTTTGATAAAACTTTGTGCTTTGTAGTCCATAAAATATTTAAGTAAATTATTTCAGAAAGATAAACAAGCTTGAAGTAGCTTTGTTTGAAGCTTTAGAAGATTAAATATTTGTTGAGTTTCTAAAGCCAAAAGAAAAAACAAATTGCTTCAAAAACCTTGACATTGATTTGTGCTAGAATTTTTCTCCAAATTGCTTAAAGAGCAAAAACACAGCTTCATCTGAATTTTTGTTTTCTTGTTTCAATGTCACTTAGTCGATTTCATTCACAGAGCTGCCAAAAAGTATATTAAATTCTCTTATATTATAAAGCATCTAGGAAAACCTTGAAAAAATACAACACTTTGAAGGTTTTGCTGCTAACTTTAGCTCGGATTTCACTGTCACTCTATTGATTTCATTTTTAGAGCTGCCGAAAAGTATGCAACATTATTTTTTTTGCTCCCAGAGAGCTTGCCAATGCCAATGGCTTGGCGCCATTTTGTCGCGCCGTCGACTTTCAAAACAACTAAACAAAGCAAAATTTAACCTTAGAGAGCACCAACACATACATATGCAAGCACACTTACACACACACACATGCTCACCCTGAATGCCAACAAAGTGTCAGAGGGAAGCTCAACCAAAACCCAGACAGTCATTACGCCAAACAAGCGTATGAAAAACAAACAACTATGTCTGTTAGCCCCACATCCCTACCAGACGGCAACCTCCCACTGGCAGCCATCTTGCCACAGCACACCCCAGCTACTTAGCCAACAACGCCTCCCCCTGCAACAACACCAACTTATGCCACTTTGATTGTAGTGCACTGCTGATAAAGCGTAAAAGTGTCTACACATTTTGCCATTATATTTTGTGCTTGCTTTTTTTTTGGATAGTCCTGTGCAAGGACAATGTGGACGCCCCGTAAAGTTTGCTATACATATCAAATTTTGCCTTACGGCTTACTTGCCTCTTACTGTTCGATGTTGTTGTTGTAGTTGTTGTTGTTGCCACTTGTTATTGTTATGACTAAGTCAACAACATTAAAGAAAACAATGAATGTGCAGCAAAGGCTCGCAATATCCTGCAACCCTCCCTTCCTTTAGAGAGCACTTCGCTAGTTTGGGCACACTAGCTTGGCGTCATAATAAGGGTAACACAATAGCCGGATTAAGTGGGTCTAAAGTGCAATGAGCGCGGTTGTTGCCATTGAAGTTGCAGTTGCAGCGCTGCTTGTGTCTTTTGTCCTTGAGTCCTCGGGCGTTCAGCTTTTGTTGTTGCGCTTTTGTATGCCGTGCTTTGTTGTCAGCTACAACTACAACAACAACAAAACTAGTTGCAATATCTGAAAGCTACAACAACAGCGCCATGGTACAAGCATGTGGCTTGTTTGTATAGTTTGCTCCCTGGCTGCAGTATGTCACTCTCGAACTCTTAATACAAACACATGTCTTGAAGTACCCTCCTCACCTAGCCCAGTTGCATGCCACACATACTATGCCCTGAGGCGCTACAAAGCACGCAATTTATTGACAAACAATTTTGCCGACAGGAAAACCCAGCAACAAGCATTTCCTTAACTATACATATTTTTATAAGTATTTGCAAAGGGGCATATTCACTTGGACACGTTTCTTGTCACTTTTGGAAAAAGGTGTGACAGGACTTGGTAAAATATTTATAGGTTTTTTTTTTTGTCCTTTTAATTGTTCTTACAACGTAGCAGTTTTAGTAGTTTGCATAATAAATATTGTTTGTTGACCAATTATCTGCAGGCAAACATTGATAGAACTTGAATGTGGAAATTGGAAGTCCTTTTACACAAAAGAAGACAAATTTAGGCTTTCCTGCTTTGGTGCAAAAATAATATTTATATAAAGTAAGTGAACTGAAATTGCTAAAATAGTTTAAATAGTATAAAAAATGATTAGAGTTACTTTATTGAAATAGAGGACTCCTCATTCATTCTATATATAAAATAATCTTACGTTTCACGTGTTACTTGTTATTGTGTGCAAAGTATCGAGAGGCATGTCAAAAATTGAATTTGTTGAAAAATGATTTGCACTGTTACTGCTCATCCACATCAAATACGTGTTCTATTTGCGATTATTTTGGCAACATGTTTTCCATCAAATCCTCCTAAATTGTGGATAAAATATCAAGATTATTTATCAGAAAATATTTTGTTTCCAGTACGTCAAGCCAAACGTAGGCCAGTGATGGAATTTACGCCGGAAGTTTACAAAGAAGCTTTAATTCATATTGCAGATCTATACTTGGCGATGGCTAATAAAGTATTAGGACAATTGGGTATGCCGTCCCCTAATCGAACAATGCATGATGTATTTCAATTGGAATAAAATTAATTACCAATCTTATCGTACTGCCCAGGAACGTGAAGATCGCAATAAACGTGAAAGTTCGGTTAAGGTAGATCCGTGAAGCACGGCATTCGACTAATAATGGCGCAAGTTTGAATCAAGTTACAAACTAATCTAAATTCTTATATTTTTCCAGATAAGCTAACTGGAGAATCTTACGATGTTTATTAACTTTAAGAGTATTCAAAAAGTTTGGGCAGGGCAACGTCTGCCGGGCTCACTAATTAATTAATAAAAATATACTTGCTCTACAGAAAATTACAAAAAAATTTTATTCTTAATGGCTATTTTTGTAAGAATTCAAAAACTATAACCTGATTTTTACATTTGGGAAAACTTTTTTTTTATATTGAGAAAGTAGTGTGACGGATCCCAAAAAAAAAATCATTTATCCTTTAGGTATAACGTAGATTATAAAATAAAAATACTGTGAAAAATTATTACAAAATATTTATAATGGCTAGCTTTAAGCAAACACTTAAAAATTATAAAAATAAGGCAAACTACCTAACTATTTTCAATCTATTCAAAATCAAACAGTAAATTATATAAAATGATTTATACTTTATGCGAAAAAAAATAAAATTCACAATTAAAATCTACTTGAGAGATCATAGTCATGAGTTTGACTATTATCTTATACATAACAAAAAAACAGAAAAACTATTTTTTCGACAATTGTATGATATAGGGTGGATCACCTGTTGGATTGTTGGTTAATTGCATTTTATTCGTATAGTAGCTATACCCGCCAAATTTAAAGAAATACTAATATCGTTAGAAGAATATTTAATTTTTACTTTTCTTGGATCATTGTGTATTTTAATTCGTTTTATCAAAAAAGGTCAGACAATTCAAGTTTTCAATTGGATGCTATTTATTGAAGTGCATTTGGATGCACAATGTTTTTAGTTGTTCCATCGGGTGCATAAACGTATAACTCAGAAGGTTTTCCAAAACATGAGCAGGCTACATATAATTGTCCATGGGAGAAGCATGGATTCTCTAAATTCAATCCACATACCTGTAGCGATTGTCCTTATGTTTTGTTGATGGTCTTTGGAAATATTTATATTTTTTTTAAACAATAGAAATAAATTAAGTTTGTACTATTGAAAGCAGCCGTGATGCAAATAATTTTACAAAAAATTGCTTATGATTCGCAACGGATTTTGAAATTCGTATCCACTCTTTGCAGCATATCAATCGGTATGTTGGCAATTGCGTCGCGAATGTTGTTCTTGAGGTGTGCTATGGTCCGTGGCCGATCGACATAAACCAGAGATTAAAAACCCCATAAAAAGAAATCGCATGGCTTCAAATCTGGAGAGCGTGCCGGCCATTGGAGATCGCCTCTGAGAGAGATGAGGCGTTCGGGGAAATGTTATCGCAACAAATTCATTGAGACTCGTGCTGTGTGTGCTGTGGCTCCATCTTGCTGAAACCACACGTTCCTAACGTCCATTTCTTCGAGTCTTGGAAGAAAAAATTCCTCGATCATGTTCCTGTAACGAGCTCCATTCACGGTAACTGCGCGTTCGTTTTCTTCAAAAAAGTAAGGACCAATTATTCCCATTACCGACATCGCACACCAGACAGTAACTCGCTCACAGTTAAGTGGTTTCTGGTGAAGCTCACGTGGACTTACACCACACCAATAACGCATGTTTTGCTTGTTGACGCAGCCGGAAATGTGGAAGTGAGCCTCGTCACTGAAAATAACGACCGCGTCTTCAGGCAGGTTGTCAACCAGCATTTCACAGGCATTTTGACGGGCAACAAAATCGCGTTCAGTAAATTCTTGCACAACAGCCAATTTATATGGATGAAAGTGAAGGTCTTCATGGAGAATTCGTCGAACAGTGGTTTCAGAAATTCCCATAGCAGCTGCGTGTTTGCGAGCCGAACCCCGGGGAGAACGAACAACTAACTGCCTCACTCTTTCGACATTTTCCAGAGTTCTGATGGTCCGTTGAAGTCCATTTCTGGGTTTAGCGACACTTCCACACTCCCGAAATGAGTTAACCCACGACAGAATCGAATTACGGCCAGGATCGAGTCTGTGAGGAGGAATTTCAAAGCGAACGCGGAAGGCACGTTGCGTAGCAACAAGTGAGCGACCGTTAGAAAAAAAGCTCTCGACTGCGAAGGCCCGCTGCTCTCTAGACCAGAGCATGATGGCAACTGACTGGAGGGTGGAGGAAGAAACAAAATTGGGAACTTCCCCCTCCAGATGTGCCCTCTCTCGCCCCTCTACCCACCCAACACACCGCGCGGGAATTTTTTCAAATAAGTTAGTTTCTCTGGCGCACCCTGTACATACTTTTTCTTCTAAATTCTTCAAATTTAACTAAGATGTGTTTTTTTTTGCATTCACTTGAATGATGCGAATTCAACAATTAGTCCTAAAGGCAGCGCTATACATGGACAGCCTTGGCCACATCCACCCGACCACTTATCCAACCGTCTACAAAAAAAAAAAATAAGTTAGCTCATCAAAACATTTATTTTATAGGTTAATATTTTTTTGGGCCTTTGCAACTACAATTCCATCCTTGAAGCCATATGACTGAAAAGTTGATACGTCTATTTAGCCGGATCCTTGTCTGTACAATGTTCTAAAATAGTTGCTCGCCCGTCTGAATGTACTTAAAAAAAAAACGAAACCAAAATCGAACAGAAAAACATAGAAACTTCTCAAAGACTTTACTGCACCACGGTTATAGTGAATTCCTCCTCTGGAGCAATAAGATACTCAAATTTTTTCGTTACTACACGCATATAGCAAAGCTTATCAGTCGGATCCAGATCTCGAATGCAACTCTGAGCCGAGCTTACCAATACTCCATGCAAATTCTTAACTATGGCCTGGGCGCTAGTATTATCGAATGAAGAATCGGCCACGGTATTGGTGGCATTATCGGAAACCACATAGCCCTGAGTGTTCGCCGTAATGCGCACCGTATTTTCATAGTTTGCACGTACAACCTCCTCGAGCGTGCGATTCATCTTGAAACAATGTATTAAATTCTTTTATAAATTTTTTGTTTTACTAAATTTTTTTTTTGGGAATTTTTTCAATGTGTTCCAATGAAGCGTCAGAGTGAATTTAAAAAAATTGACATTTATTTTGGGGGTATAGTATTTTGGAGACTGCTTTGATTGAATATTTAGTAAATTCTGTTTAAGTGTATTTCTAAGCTTAATTCTATTGATTTTAAGCCAATTTCTTGTCTTAGATGAACTAAATATATTTTATTCTAAAGACTAGCGTTTATAATTTATCCATTTCTGGGTTTAGCGACACTTCCACACTCCCGAAATGAGTTAACCCACGACAGAATCGAATTACGGCCAGGAACGAGTCTGTGAGGAGGAATTTCAAAGCGAGCGCGGAAGGCACGTTGCTTAGCAACAAGTGAGCGACCGTTAGAAAAGAAGCTCTCGACTGCGAAGGCCCGCTGCTCTCTAGACCAGAGCATGATGGCAACTGACTGAAGGGAGGGTGGAGGGAGAAACAACCTTGGGAACTTCCCCCTCCAGATGTGCCCTCTCTCGCCCATCTACCCGCCCAACACACCGCGCGGGAATTTTTCCAAATAAGTAAGTTTCTCTGGCGCACCCGTTAGTTTTATAGATGAGTCACTTCGCCCTTTTTTTTTGTGCTTACTTTTGTTTTAAGGATAGTATACACTAAAACAACGACAAATATGATTAATTTGACCAATAGTTGCATAAAATTAACAACAGCTTTAAGCTGTATTGAATCATCGGTGTTTGGCTGCTATCTATGGAAGCTGCAAGTTCACTTTTCCATTCGCACAGCATATTCCTGGCGTTTCTTTCTGGAATTTTAAAGCATTGCAATGTCTACAAACTTTGTTCATTGGTCCGACAGCAACAAATGGATGTGAACCGAAATCGAAAGCATTATCGTATTCAAATGCAGTCCGATTAAATGGCGATTGATTTTGTAAACGACGTGATTGGATTGATATCCGATTATGCTTATACGACAATCGTAATATTCGAAGACTTTTTTTTTGACGAAAATTCATCTATTTCCCCATTCATTGAAGGAAGAAGCGGCATGGTTAATGCTCCGCGTACTTCAATTATTGCGTTATTTGAATCTCGTAAGAATGTAAATGCCAATCCGCATGCAAAATTCGACTCAAAGTGGTCCTATGAAGGCGTAGCTCTTGGAAATGGCGTGTCGATGTTCCCGGCGACTCTTTGACACTGACAGAAGCAGCATTTCCATAGTACGCCTCTACGACTTTTAAGTAATGCTTTGAGTAGTTTTGAACTTACTATATGTCGAAGAGCATCCACGTATGTCCAGAATTATAAGTCTTTCAAAACCAACCAACAGATGGCCCACCCTCTATAAGGAGATAATAAAGAAATCAGCTTAATGGTGCAATAGTCCCAATAGAACTTCACATTTTTAAAGGCATAGCATGGATAGATTGAAATCTCGTTTTTCGCATAGCTTAATATACGAAATCTGTTCTTTTTATAATTTCTAGTAACTATGCCATAAAAATGACTTCGAAGCAAGAAAATGTGTCGTTAGGATACTAAAGTGCACAACATGGAACTTTTCCACGGTTTATTATTATCATCCAACCTTTAATAATAATTCTTGAAGGAAATTTGAAAAGCTCAAGGCTTTTTAAAGATAATTTTACAAGGAATTCAGAAGTGTCAACTTTTTATTCGAAAGGCCGGCAGCTTGTTAGGTTATATGAAAAATATTGCACAAATGGGCTGAAATAAAAAGATACAATTTTAGTGGATATGAAAATAGTTTTTTGCTCAAACATATATTTCTAATAAACG
>JBAMAX010000064.1:0-36761 GCA_037043745.1 Chymomyza amoena
AGTACAAATTCCGTATACGTAATATTGCTTTATATTGACGATGAAGATAAATATGAGTACATTTGTCTGGGTTATTTCTGAAATGTTTTGTGTGATAATGATAATAAGTTGACTTAATTTTGGATCTGTACAAAAAATTAAAAATACTTTGAAAATAATGTAAACGCAATGTAACCTTGTAAGGCTGTGAAAAGCCGCCCAAAGTTATGCGGGATCAAGTTTCAGTTCTATTCAACAGTTTATCAAGCTTTTGATTAAAATTACGTATACGCAATGCAGCCTTACATGAACGCTAAAGATAAGCGTTTAAAGATCACTCAAAATTGTGTGTAAGTATAACTCTTTCATTCTCAAATCCATTGACTATAAATTCATTTAAAAAATATTTGGAATTCTTCATAAAATTACGTATAGCCAATATAGCTTTAAATGAACGATAAGTATGTACACATATGTCAGGAATTTTATTCAAATGTTTAAGGCTATAACGATAATATACTTACTTAATTTCGGGTGTGTACAAAAATTGAATATAATAAAAATAACGTATACGCAATATAGCCTTCTAAGGGCAGCCAGCAAATGCAAACCGTACAATATGCGCTATATCACTTTATCATGCACCAAATTTCAGTTCTATACAAATATTTTACAAATTTTTGGAATTCTTAATGAAATTACGTATACGCAATATGGACTCATATGGTCAAGATAGGCATCTTGGCCAAGAATTTTGCGCAAAATTTCTTGGGTGCCAATAAAAATTAATTTACAACGTCTGTACAAGAAATTACAAAATTTCGGAATTTTAAAAAAAACGTATACGCAATGTGGCCTTATACGGACAGCCTTATATGGACAGTTCAAATAGACGAGCTCTTGTCGGTCAAAAATTTGTGCAATTGTTATCGAGGCTTTATCAAGGCTTCGTTTTATAAATGCAGTCTGCAGTCATCTAATATTCAAAATTCAAGATGGGGTACCCAAAATGGCGGAGACCAAGCATAAACAATTTTTTGTTTGTGAAAGAAATTTGTATACAGGTGTCGCTGATTAGGATTCTGCTGTGATACATATTGTTCAAATTCAAAATGGTGGACTTAAAAACACCAATTTGTCTACAGACTTTTTTTAAAGAACCATGATTTGCATTTAAGCTGAAATTTAAGTTATCTACAATATTGCCACTGCTTTGGAAACTTAAAACTAGATTCTTGTTAACCCCCAAGTCGAAACTTTTCAACTTGGCCCACTTGTGTACCAGCTAAGCACTCAACTGGCTTATCTTTAAATTAAAGCAAAAAATCCTGCTTTGGCTCACATTAAAATAATCGCTGCAACATTTTCCGGTTTACTCAAGATACATGTCTTTTGTTTCTGTCCATAGAGGGTGCGCATACTCGCTGTCTGTCTCTGGAGTATGATGAGACTGACAGACTGACTGACTGATAGACAGACTGACTGATTTCTAAACTGTCTTTTGTTGTAGACAAACAAGAACACAAACAAGCCGAAAGGGGAGAATGAATGCATTCACCATCGTCATTTTCCTACTGCGCTCTCTTTGCTTTTCCATATCTAAATGTGAAAAGTCCTGCCACAATGCACAATTTTTGCGCGCTCTACTTCGTAAATTAAATAGCAGCCCAAGTGACAACAAGTACGACGAGTATATATGTAAATCCGACTCTCATGTATACTTAAGTATATATAGATATATGTACATATAGGTCTGGCATCATTTTTCATATAAAACATTGTCATTGTCTTCTGCGGTATGTTGGGAGAGGATATAAAAAAACAAAACGCATGAACAGTAATTCATGCCACAAAAGCCAAGCATTATGATTTCTCTTCTACATAGCTGGGGAGTGCCTCGATTTTGTTGTTCTAGAACAAAAACCCAACTGCAACAGTTGCAGCAGCAGCAGATGCTGCAGTTGTGGCAGTTGCAATAACAACAGACAACCAACCGACAATGTGTTCCATGCAATTTCAATAAAAGCTGACAGCAATTGACAGCTGTTAATGTCTCGCCTGATGAATTAAAGCTACAAGTTTTTGAAATTTTACATTGTTGCGATTTGATGTATTGTAGTAGTCTGGCATAAGGATATGTTGAAGGATATGCATGTTTAAAATGATGAGCATATTTTATAGAAATAGTTATAGTTGTGGAAATTTAAGTCATAGCATTGAAGTTGTTTTAAACCTAAAAAGTAACAGTCAGATTTTGATTTGTATTAACCACGAAGACTGCCAGGACCACGAACGCTGCATCAAGGATTCAACATTCCTATTGCGAATCATATCAGCGATCTACGTTTTTCCAGTTTTATTATTATAAAGTCTACCTACACTTCACATATAGAAAATATGGTCAGCTTTACTATTTTTTATATTTATATAGTTTAGTATTACGATTACGAAAATTTAAAAAAGAAACACATTTATATTGCTTTATGCTAAAGAAATACGAATTAAAAATTTTAAGCTTACTCTTAAAAAAAAATGTGAATTAGTAAGACTATTGTTTAAACAAGTTGTGAATTGTAAGCGCAAATTGGCAAAATGTCGATTTTTTTTGCCTAAATTTAAAGACAACTTAAACTAAATGTGAATAGTACACGAAAAAAAAAATATACAATAGACTCTTACTACTTATTTAAATATTGAAAGAAAAAAAAAGTTGCAAAGTAATAAAACATTAGTTACTAATGTTTAATTAAACAAATATTGAAAAATGGTTTTGAAAATTTCTGGACCGCATGCGTTTTCTTACGAATGGCTGACTGTTGAGCATGTTTTTAGAGACTATTTATTTTCAGTATAGTATAAATTTATCTGAGCTTTTTTTTGCTCCATATTCTCTTTTGCAGTGCGCTGTCAGCAACTGATACGAAACTGAGCTTCTTTTTGCTCTACGACATCTAGCTTACGAGTTATGGCCATGTGAAGTTGGAAGTGATTTTGGACATTCAAGATCGTAAAACGACTGCTGATTTTCCATAAAATGTCAAATCGAACATTTATAGCGAGTTTTTTTTTTAATCTTTCAATTTTGAGGATTGACCATTGAAGGCGCCATTACTAAAATGAGAGGAAGAATATCTTCAACGAAAAATAATATCAAACATTTATTTTAATATTTGAAGTTTTTTTGCGTGAATGTAATATTTAAAATTTAATATCCATTGCATTTCACTCTATAAGTTAAGGATAAGCGTTCTACCACCTTAATATAAGATATATAAAACAAATTGGGTTTCTCCCAGCAAATAAAACTCTTTAAAATATTTCTTAGTTAGTTGACATAGCAACCACGATTTGGCTCGGATATGATTTCGATCTTATTACCTTTATTAAAAGTTTTTAAATATGATTCTAGTCATTCTCAAAACATAAATATTTGTATAAATTTATTTATATACAAAAGAAAAACTATAAAAATGTAAGCCATGGCTGCCAAAGGCTTTAGCTAAACTTTAAAATAACAAAATTAAATAGTTTAAATTTTAAATTATAAGAATTTGTTGTATTTTTTAATTACAAATTTTGTAAAATACTACCTTACAAAAGGAATACCTAAAAGAAAAAAAAATTGGTCGCGGAATTCCATGACTTGCTAAAAATAGAAAAAACAGTGTTACCCTAATATTTTGCTAAAAAATGTGAACATTGGACTTTATGTCGGTTCGACGCAAAAGGAATTTGCAGCAACTTTTTCATGCACGCAAAAAATGGTTGACAATGACATTACATTGTGAAACAAATATTTAGTACAAATTAGTCATTATTAGTTACTGTAAAACCTTTAAAAAATGAATTAATAAATTATTTTCGCTGGTCAATATACATTGTTTATACAAATATTTTTTATAAATTAGTCATTATTATTTACTGTAAAACATTTATTAAATTAAGTAATTTATTATTTTCGCGGTCATATAAAAATTTGTATAATATGACAGACAACATTTTCATGGAAGTGTCACTATTTTTACATTGTTTAAAAAATAAATATAGTAAGTATACATTGACGATAATTAATGTTATTTTTATTAAGCAAAAATAAAGTTTTTCAATAAAAATATATATAAAAAAATGATTTAAAAAAATATATAAAATATTATTAATAAATCTTTTTAAAAATACATTAAAAAGTAATATTTTAAAAATATATACTAAAACTAAATATTTAAGAAAAAGTAAAAATAAATATTAGAAAAAATTTTAAAACAGTAATTAATAGCAATATAAGAAAAATATTTAAAAATGATATTAAAAATAAATTAAATAAACATAAGTTTAAATAATTAATGTTGTATTTTATTAAGTAGATAAAAAGTTATTCAATACATAACTATCTTACAAAATGTTAAATACTTAATAGGAATTAAATAATACAAAATTTAAACAAAAATATACTAATAACAAATATTTAAAAAAATATATACTAAAACGAAATATTCAAAGAAAAATATATAAAAAAGAAATATTAAATATTAGAAAAAATATTTAAACAATATAAGAAAAAATATTAAAAAATATATTTTAAAATAAATATTTAAAAAAAAGTAAAAATAAATATTTAAAAAAAAAGTAAAAATAAATATTTAAATAAAGTACTGGTAAAAATAAATACTGGATAAACTATTAAATTAAAAATATTAGAAAAAGTTTTTTTAAAAAAATTAATCTTATATATAAAATTCTCGTGTCACAATTTTATGTTCCTTTGAAGCTTATGGACTCACGAACGGCTGAACCGATTTGGCTAATTTTTGGTCTTGAAATGTTCGTGGAAGTCCAAGGATTGTTTAAGGTTGAGAAAATAGGAAAAAAGGACAATTTTATTTTCCAATACAAAATTTTTTATTTCATTTAGGTTGGCATTGTGTACATTGTCAGATTAACTAATATTTTAGTTTATTTAGTTAATTGTTTTTGTCGAGATAATTGTTTGTTGTCGAAAGGACACAAAAATTATAAACGTTATAAATTTTATTTTATTGAGACACACAAAATTTCATGAGTATCGGTCCAGCCGTTTCGGAGGAGTATGGTAACTAACATTGTGAAACTAGAATTTATATATAAGAAGAAACTTATGTTTTACGTGCTATCGGTGTTCTCATGAACGAGTCGATGAATTTCAAATCTGATTTTTGCGTGTGTTAGAGGTCAATGCGGACGTTTTAAGCCTATTGCGATGTGTTTGTGTGAATTGGTTCGTGAGATATACGCATTTTTGTGAATATTGGTTTTTGTATGAACATACTCCTCCGAAGCGGCTAGACTGATTCTCATGAAATTTTGTGTGCTTATTGGGCAGGTCTGAGAATCGGCCAACATCTATTTTTCATACCCCTAAGAGATAAGGGTTGCCACTCCTAACATTCCTGGCAAATCAAGTGAATTTAAAAACTCGGTAGGATAATTTACAATTTCATCAATTTTAAAAATTAATATTGATTTAGTTATTCCTTTCCAAGAAAGTTTTCTTAAGAAGAAAGGAATTCTGCGATTTTTGCTTACAATTCATGTTTTGATTTCTGAATAAAATACATATGATCAGATCAATATTTGCACATAATGCAATTTCGTGAATTCGCCACAAAAATAAATCATTGGAAGAAAATAAAGATCTAGACGAGCGAGCGAAGCGAGCGTGCCGGAGGCCGGCTAGTATAATATATAAATTAAAAAAAAAAAAAGCGACAAATAATTATTTTAAAAATGGCGGACGTAAAGTCGGGCGCGGACGACTTTAGGATACCCTGTACCACTAGCTTGTAATAAAGTCCGATTTCTTCACAAAAAACCAAAAACAGAAGAATTTTTAAGCAAACATTTTTTTTGACCGATCGTTCCTATGGGAGCTATATGATATAATCCACCGATTTCAATAAAATTTGACACAGTGCTTAAATACCTTAAAAAAGATATGAATGCCAAATTTATTTCAAATATCTTTACAAACAAACAAAACACATCGAATTTTGTATAAAAAACGTGTTTTTGGACCGATTGGTCCTATGGGACCTATATGATCTAGTCAAACGATTTGGATTTAATTAGATACAGTGCTTATGAACTATAAAATACTCACGAATGTCAAATTTGGTCCCAATATCTTAACAAACAAACGAAACACAACAAATTTTGTTAAAAAATCGATTTTTTGGAAGATCGGACCTATGGGAGCTATATGATATTGATTCAAATTTGGCACATTGCTTAAGTGGTCTAAAAAATTTCCAAACGCCAAATCTGGTTAGGATATCTTTATTAAAAAACGAAATATAGCGAATTTATCTTTAAAAAGTTATTTTGGCCGATCGGTCCTATGGGAGCTATATGATATAGTCAACCGATTTCGATCAAATTTGGTACAGTGATTGGGAACTATAAAAGGTCGTCTCAAACACCCCCATGGGAGCTATATAATTTATTCCTGATATCAAAAAAATAAAATAAACTTGCCTCCTATTTAATAATATGGGATCTAATGTGAAAGTTTGGTAACTCTAGCTCTTACCATCTCTGAGATCTAGGCGTTCAAACGGACGGACGGATAGACAGACAGACGGACATGGGTATATCGACTTCTCTATTCACCCTGATCATATATTAGGTAACTTTGGGGTGTCTCCGACGTCTCCTTCTATATGTTACATACATTTTCGGCTTGCACAAACTTAATATACCCTTGGTACCACCATACGGTACAGGGTATAAAAAGTGTGTCTAAGCATTTAGTTGGCGATAGCTCATTAAATAACCGCCATTTTGTAAAACAAAATTAAATGGAGAATTTAGACAAGTATCTGTAGCACATGGTGTACAAAACGAGCCTTTTAAGAAGTTATCCTGACTACTGCAGCTTAAAAGGACTTTACAAGATTTTTTATCCTTTTTTGTTCTCTTTCAAGCATTCCCACAATGCAAACTTTCTCGCTTTCATAGCTATTGGCTTACCTAATTGACAGGAACCTTCAATGTTCGTTTCACGAACTATTCGATTACAAGCACGCTGCGTGAGCTTAAACCCCTTGACATAGGTGCCATCAATGTCATGCACATAGTTCCTATCATCATCATTATCATTATCCTGATTATCGTCATTATCATTAGCACGTGACTATTAGCAATCTTGGTGAAATTTGAGCCTCTGGCCCACTAATTAGCTTGACCAAATTTACGCTCTGTTTAAGCGTATTAAACGTTTTGCAGTTTATCGAGCTAGGAAATTAGCATGGACTGGGAATGAGGACTAGGCCAAGGAGCAAGTTTGAATCTTGCGATTTCTTGTCACGTCAAATTAAATGCGCATAATATTAAGAGGCAAAAAGTTGCCCAAATGTGGCTCACACAGATACCACACACATAAACATATGGTAACCAGGCAATGTGGTGCACAAATAGCAATTTATAATCAAGTTTTTTGATTATATTAAAGTTGTGAGTGCAGAAAAGGCACCACTAAATAGTTGGGTTAATCAGCATGTGGTTTTGTGGTTGTTAATTATCTGGCTGATTTTATGTTTCCCACGGGAGTGGCTTAAATGCTTTACGTTCGACTAGTCAATGTAGTTAAAATTTATGTTGCGGTTGTGCCGCGGATTTATCAATAAAAGCTCAAACAAGTTGTATCCGGTGAGTCCTGTGAATCTCTGCACAATGTTAAATCAAATTGTTTTAATAAAATTTTATAATACAGCAAATAAAAATATATGTGCTATAGAGATACTTTTATTTAGCAGCTACTTCACCTATAAATACTCGAATCATGACAGAAACAATTGACATGGCCACTGACAAGTCTAATCTTAACAATATTTATAAGGAGAGCACGTTCGAATGTTGCAAAGTAAATGGCTTGAAAAGTACCCACACTTACTCACAAACACTCTACCAGTCCTTTCTACCCAGCATTGTGATGTCAAGTAGCTCACAAAAAAAACAAAACCAAAAATAAACATCTAGCAAAAAATAAACCATAAAATATAACTTTACAAGTTAAGAGTTAAGAGAAAAGAGAGAACTATATTGTTGAGAGTGCTTCGCACAGATTTTATGACGGACTAAACAGCAGCTGCTGTCAGTACAGTACATGTCAAATATTTACGGATGGTGCATGACTTATGCATATTGAGGAAACAAGAGCTGCAGTTGCAACTACTTTGGCATGGACAATGCATATGGAGCTGGGTTTGAAGAATGACGCTGCACTTAAATGCACTGCTTTTTTAGGGCGTAACAAAAATTTCCATAAAGAAACCTTATATTACCTACTTTATCTTAAAGCGCACAAATGGGTATAAAAAAATGCAAGAAAGTCAGTCAGACTGAAACAAATCGACTATTGTGTACCCTATACTCCTAAGATTCACAGATTTGGGTGCATACTGGATATGGTACGCCCAAAAGATAGGTACATTTATATTGGAATTTATCTTACTTAATATATAATATTAACGACCATCCAAAAGTCTATAACCAAAAAGGTGACCCTTTAGGGAGAGGACTGTGGGTTTTGCCGTTATTTTGACTTATGTTTGAGCCCATTTATATCGAATTCTATAAGTCGTACATAGAAACTTCCAAAACAAAAAATTTTTAAAATTGAATTTGAAATTTCATTTGTAATGAAAGGTACAACCAGAAGTTCATTTTTTTGGGCGGTAGAGGACGCCACAACTACAAAAACACAAAAAAAACAGTTTTTTTACTTTTAACCCTCCCTTTGCCCTTTTTTGTTTTTGGTATGTACCAAAAATTGTAGATCTCAAAATAATACATAAAACTGTATTTTGAATCATGAAGGTATCTCTAGTAGTTTCCAAGTTACAAAGCTTTGAAATCTTCCCGCCCCTGAGTCGCATTGTGTAAAAGTTTGTTTTACTAGATCGTGTTATTTCGAAAACGGTTAAAAAAGACCATAAACAGAATTGGATGTATTTTTTATTTTTTTAAAGTACGATCCTGGAATTTAACATTTCCATAAATAAAACTAATGTTAAGGCAGCTCTTAAGTCTTGCTAAGCATGCTAACTCTGTTCTACAAACAAGGCTTCGTGTGAACGGAAAATTAGGCAAAGTATGAAAAAAATGTTAATGGTATTAGTAACTAAAATAATATAATGAAAATAATCGTAGTTTTTATGTGCAAATATTGTGCGAAGCGCCATTAACACTTTTTTATAGGTTTTTTAAACGTTTCAGTTTAGTCACGCAACCCTCGACAAAAAAAGGAATTTCCAGGGCTTTGAGGTTCAAGTTGAAAGCAAATTAATTGCAAAAACATGAGCGCCATTTAAAAATTTTTTATCTTACTCTTTAGATTGTAATTTAAAAATATTACGTATACGCAATGTAGAAGCGCTGCGAGTATTTCAAAGGAAAGTTCTGCGCAAAATCTTTGGGGAAAATTGTGATGAATATACGGTCAAAAGCAGCGACGAGAAGGCCTAGATATTGAGATGGATAACTCATGTGATCAGAATTGGCAATGGGCTCCCACAAAAGAAGATATTAGAGTACAACCTAACTTATAGACGAAAGAGAGGACGGCCAAAAATACGATTAATCGATTGTATTGAAAAAGGTACTTGGACAGATAGATATTGCGAATTGTTGCAACTAGTAACTGGAAGATGTGAATGAAACAGGGTAGTAGAGGAAGTCAAAAACCACCCAAGTTGTAGTACTAACAGATGATGATGATGAATGTTTAATTTAAAGCTATCGACAGTAATGAAAAAATGCAAAATTTCGTAAAATAGTAAAGGTGGGAAAATTTAGTTACTTGCTTCATCTTGTTAAAGCAATTTTTTTTTATTTTAGCTTCAGAGCTTATTTTATCTAAAGGTTCTGAAGATCAAAATACTAAGAGAAATTCAGTCGTAATTTTTGTTTTGGGAAAATCCTTTAAATAGGGAATTTGGCAATGTGACATTATATGGAATTTCTTTTGAAAAACAAGGTTCCAAAAGCTACTTATAGTAAAGCAAAAACCAAAATATAGTATATAAAATAATAATACTAACAATTCTAAAGCAAAATGCCTATTTTAGCTTGACCTGTATGTATTGAATTCTTTCAGCGTAATTATCACTAATTGAAGAAGTCTGATCATCTTAAAATTTTGTACAGGAATCAAAGGCTGATGACAATACAACTATTTCATAACTTTGTTCTAAAGCCCTGACACTTTTGCAACCTAGGTTGTATCATCTCAGCCTCTGGTGGCTGTTCCGAAGACATCGAAAATAGGATCAAGAAATCGCAGCAAACTTTTGGACAACTCAAAAACATCTAGAACTCCTCATCTTTATTATGCGGCACCAGACTGAGACTCTTTAATTCCAATGTCGTATCTGTTCTACTATACGGGTGCGAAACCTAGAATGCAGCTTCGAGGTCCCTGCACCGAATTCAAGCCTTTGTCAATCGATGCCTTAGACGCAAACTAAAAATACGATGGCCGAAAACTATATCAAATGAGAGGACACTATCAAAACAAAGCCCCATTAAGATTAATAAAACGAAGGGAAAATAGAACTGGATGGATTATACGCTAAGAAAAGACCCGCAAGACATACATAACAAGGCAGGCCATCGGATGGATCACGCAGAAGGGAACGTCAGCGCACACATAGAGAAGACAGTTAGTAAAAGAAGTTGAAGCGAGTGAGACGAACTGGAATGGAATAAAAAGGACGTCGCCGGATAAAAGTAGATTGAAGAATTTGGTAGCAGCCCTACGCTTCACAATTGAGTAAACTTCCTAGTCAGTTTCATCAGGATTTAAGTAATAATTTTTAGTCTTAAAAATAAAATACTATAATTTAAAAAAACTAAAAAACACTCTTCAATAGGAAACCGAACTAAAAAGTAGAAAATAATTTGAAAGTTTTAAAATTTTTTATCACAGCATTAAAACACTCCGACAATCAATTACGACTTATTAAATTGGAATAATATCAAATTACTAATTTAATTATTAATAAACTAATTCAATTAAAGTACAATAATACATGGGGTGCCATTTACTATATTCTCATAATGACTTTAATTTTATAAATGGCTGCTACTGAAATAATTCTAATATTTAATATCAAGCACTCCTTTTTTTAATATAATTTAGTTATAAGCAAGGATTGTTACTGTGCTCGCTCATGAGATCAGAACGTGAGGAGAGTATGAGAGATCATGTGAAATTGTTTTTGTAAGCAAAAAACTTTTAGAGCAATCCTTAAAAAATATGAAAAAAGCTTCAAGTGATATTTTCTTAATTAAATAAAGTATAAAATGCTTCGGAAAATATTCTTTTTTCGTTCCCGTTTTGCCGCATTTCTGCACCAGTCCCACTTCTAGAATCTCGAGAATCCACTTATATCATTCCATCTCAGTAAACCAGCTACACTCTGTCGATTGACTTTATTCCCCCGAACTTCTAACATAATTCACCCCAAAAAGTTATTCATCAAATTTGCTTCAAAGTGCAGTTGCTTCACATACAACTACACCAACTGCCTTAGCTGAACATCCCCACTGCAACTTTACTGTCATGACATGACACCAACTGAATTTGGATTATTTCAAAAGTAAAGTTTTCCCCAAAATTCTCCCTATTTTCTTCTGCTTCTTTTTGTAAGCACGCGCTTAATCCAATTTTCAATGCAATTGTCGCTGCTGTTGAGATATGTTCATGTCACGCATATCACATGCAAGACAACCCAGTTACATATGTACAAGCTTACATATATACATATACACATATCTGTGTGCATCTGTGTGCTGTGCTTAGTCAAATCGACAGCACATAAATGGTGGATATGTATACATACCATATAGTACATGCACTTGCTGCATATTCGTGTAAAGCCAAAATGGAGCCACTGATGGCGAATGCGACTCCATTGTGGTATGACTGCGATATTTCGCTTCAATTTTATCGTCCATTTTTTTGTGTAACAAAAATGTCTGAACTTCAGCTTCATGTTTTTTGGTGAGCCAATGACAGCTGCATGCATAACTTGAGTGAATGATAAACTGACTGACTGAGTGAGTGCATTCGTATGAGTAACTGCGTGTGCGAGTGTGTGTGAGCTGCATACTCAAACTCTCTGCTGTGGTTTTACCCTGTAATTGTCAAAATTTCAAGCTGACTTGAACTGATAATTATGGTCATCAACAAACTGGATGACAGAAACACATCAGCAGTGCTGAATTCAAAATGGCTGCCGCTGCCGCTGCGCGTTGACGCTGATGAAAACGTTGCGTCATCATGCAGCAGTAACTTGACAAGTCTCGATGGAGCAAAACTAATATGTCGGAAGGAAACTGTTGATGTAGTGCAAACAGTGGCGTAGACGAAGGGATTTTAGGGGGATTAGTTTACCCGTTGGAATGTAATTATGGAAAACGATAGTTTCTCTGAAAAGTTTGTATTGTTTTTATGTTCGGGATGTAGCCTAACAGTGGCTTAGAAAAAGGATTGTTACAGGGGCTAGTTTTCCCAAATATATTTATAGAAAATAATAGTTTGGCTAAAAAGCTCGTATTTTTGCTATGTGTGGGCGCCTTCCGCTGAACCTCTTTTAAAGCGTGGAAAGACCCACCAGTCATGGCGCATGGAATAATTTTCAGCGACTACCTTGTTAAAGGAAAAAACCATCAAAAGGGGCTAAAGTAATTTGAGAGTTTGAAAAACGAAATCGCGGAAAAAGGATTAAATTTGAAAAAGAAGAAAGTACTGGTTTATCAATGCAATGAACCGTATCACAAGCCATTCAAAAAGATTGCAGAATTACATGAATTGGACTTTGAATTGCTTAAGAATCAATCGAATGTACAGATCTGGCTCCAAGCGACTATTTTCTGTCCTCAGACCTCAAGAGAAAACTCTCTGGAAAGAAACTGGCATTTTGGGCGGTACCTTAAGTCAGCCAAAGATGCCTAAAGTTTTTAGTTTTATTCAAACTATTTGTCAAAAAATGTTTTGGCTCCCATAAAAATACCGACCACTTATCCAGAGAGCAATTAGAAAACCCAAATTTTTTTTTGGGTCACCCTAAAAATTGAAAATACCGAATAAAGCAAACCTTTTGAGTACGATGATTTGGTTCTCCCCTTTTATTTATAGAGCAATTCGAAAAAAATGTTTTTTTGGGTCACCTTAAAAACTGAAAGAAAATTTTGGGTCACCGTAAATGCAAGAATTGGGCTTCGAATTACTTGAGCATCCACTGGCCTCCACAGATCTACCCCAAACGACCTTTTCCTGCCTTAACACCTTAAGAAATTGTTCGCTAAAAAGAGGCTAACTTTTTGAGGGATACCTTTTAATGCCAGCCAAACATCAAAATTTTAAAGATTTATTCATTTCACTCAATTTGCTTTTTGTCGAGACAATAAAATTTTACCTCCCAAAACCCCGACAACTTAATTAGAGAGTAATTAAAAAAAAAAATAAAAATTTTTTTGGGTCATCCTAAAAATAACAAATTTTGGGTCACTCTAATTATGTTCAAAAAAATAAATAAAAAGTATTATATATTAATGTAGTATCTTAACTCGTTATCAGCATTTAAATACTTCAATTGTGATAAATATTAAAATGGCGTTCGTTACAATGAAGAATGATCCCTTTGTGGTATTTTCTAGAATTTTCGAAATTCACTGGTTATGTTTGGAGTATTAGTAGCTAGTTAGACTGGAAAGCCACCGAAAAATTAAATTTTACAAGAAAATTCGACTCATGAAAGCTTATCTAGCAATTTAAAAAAAATATTATTTTTGGGTCACCCTAAAAAATTTGCCAAAAAATTTTGAGTCACGCCAAATATTTAAAAAAAAAATTTCTTATGTAATAACCCTACTCGTTATAATCATCAAAACACTTCAAATGTTTGAAATATTAGAATTACATTCAATAAAATGAAAAATTAATAAAAATAAATTAGTTCTTGGCTGGTAATATCTGGAATCTGCGGAGTTCACTGATAATGCTGGGTGTATCATGTATAGCTAGTTATGCCGGGAAGCATCAGAAAAATTGGATTTTAAAGGAAATTCACCACATGAAAGCTTATTATCAATTCGAAAAAATATATATTTTTTGGGTCACCCTAAAAATGTACAAAAGAATTGTGGGTCACCCTAATTTTTTTTTAATTATTGTATAATTTTTATGTAATTAGCTTCTAGTTATAAGCTTTAAAGTACTCCAACTGATGGAAATATTAAAATGTCATTCGATAAAATGAAGAATGGTCTCTTAGTGGTATTGTAAGGAATTCGGGAAATTCCTATATTGTGTTAAGAGATTATGCAGTATTAGTAATGCCGGGAAACCACAGCAAAATTTAATTTTCTAAAAAAAAATTCCCCACATGAAACCTTACTCCCCAGTCGCTTCTTAATAAATCCCAGCCTCCTCTCTCGAAGGACGCTCTACGTCACTGCAGCTTATAATCAGCTTTGTGATTACACTGATCACGTAGGAAAAGCGCTGAAAGGGGGTTAGTTACAACAACAGCAGCGTCAGCGAGTGGGGGTCAGTTGTAGGGTCACTTAGTAATTTTGTAATTAACGCAAATGTCGAGCACGCAAATGTTCAAATGTTGACCCTTAGCGGCGAGCAGAGGGGAGCAAAACGTGTTCCTCACAAAGTAAATAGGAAAAAAAAATACGACAAAAAGTGACCATGTCATGGCGGAAGTTTTGGTTGCGGGTAGCCATTTTGTGTGTCAAAGTTTGTTGTTGTGATGTTGTGATGTAGTGTTGGGGTGTGTCCATGGTCATGGTGTGTTAGGGTGTCCGTTTTGTCGACGTGACAATAATGCGCCGAAGCGTTAAACTATTGTGGACACTGGGATTAATGGCATTTACATAATTTGCTCATGTATTGGCATTAGTGTTGCCGTAAGTGTGATTGCGTGTATGTGTGTGTACTCTAGTTTAGTGTTGGCTAACGTCGCAATCGCACGAACAGCTGCTGCTGCTACCATTGCTACTGCTGCTGCAACATGATTGAGCTTTCAATTTGTTAGCCATTCTCAATGGACCCCAAAGACCAGCCCAACAACCGCAAAACGCGTTCCGAGCTCTAGTCCCAAATTGCTGCACGGTTTCCTGCCACTTTTTTGTTGCTTGTGCCCATCACACGGCTCGTCTCGGCTCCTCTTCATGTTTGCCACACTAAGCTGTCGACAATATGTGGTCCGGGTCAATTTGTTGTGCTCAGCAAAGTAGTTGGGCATTTGTTTCCGCCTCTGTATCTGTGTAAGTGTGTGTGAGTGAGTGTGCATCATGTGGCATGAGGCATGGCCGGGAGTTTGAGGCCATTGCTTAAATGTTATGACTGTGCGTGTTAGCAGCAATCCACTGATTTCTTATGACTCTGCTGGTAATTATTATGAGCTCGACACACGAAGTAAAAGTTGCCATTATTGTCATGAGACAGTTTATTTCCGCAAATGAGCTGGAGCTGCAACTCGATTGGCGGACTAAAGTAGAGCAAATACTTATAGATTATTCGTGGAGTAAATTAGTTAAGTGTAGAAAGTCTGAGAGAGAAGTCTAGTAAAAATTGCAACTAGTTTATATAAATCTCTTATGAAATTTTATTAAGGCTCTAGCTTGGCAGAAATCAATATAGTTTTAATGCCTAATCTGTGGTTATTATTAGAAAAATGATTGTATACTCGTTCTCTAAGCGTTTATCAAGCTTAATTCTTAAGATAATTATTAATTTTGGGTCTAACAATATAATTAAAGAAAGCTTTTAATGTAAATTCAGTAGTAAGATGCTTCATTTAGTCATGCAGAAATGCACAACCCCAATTTACAATACACATTCTGCATTTCTGACCGAGACAGACTTGTGGGAGCAAAGGCCTGCAACGAGGTCCTCCATTTACTTCTGTCATGCGCCAACCCTTTGACATCGGTCCAGGTTTTGTTGGTTCTGAATCAGCTAGCAGATTTCTCCTCTAGGTCAAGGCTGGTCTACCCCTGCGACGGTTGACTTGAGGTTTCCAGTCGATGGAGCTGCGGGTGACGTCAAGTCAAATAAGAGACCCATTATTAGCATGTGCCGAAGCCAACCCCCATCGGAATCTGGTTGCAGCGAGTCATAATTCGAGATCATATTAGGCAGCAAGTTTTCTTCAATCGCTGTCTCCGAAAAATCTTGAAAATTTTCTGGTCTAATACGAAATCAGACAAACCTTACAAATATTATTCCAATTATTAAAACTAAAACAAAATCATTCAAATTTCCTCCCATTTCAATGACTTTATGACATTTATTATAGCCAAGTAAATCTCATAATTTACCCAATTTTCCATACCTTATCCCAAGGCACTGTTTTCCACTTATTTTGCCATTATTAACAGCTGTTTAAAGCTCCTGGCAACAATCAACGCCCTCAACCCATTCATTATTCTTTATATATTACAACGATTAAATATAATTATGCGACAGAAGATTGCACTTTGAGTGCAATGTATTACGATAATTGGATATTGTTGACTTAAGTAATGACATGTGAATGAAGTGAAAATGGAAAATGGAAAACCATGCCCACTTTCCACACACAACAATTGTCCCACTTGTAATGGGTTTTATTAAAAATGAAGTGCATTTGCACAGGACACACACATAGTTACAGGTATGTATTGCAGTGTTGTAAAATGACATTGTAGACGACATGTCGTTATTGTAACTATGACAACTACTCCTGTAAAAACAACACCAACTACAAGGATATAAACTATTTGGTGCAAAGGATAAGCTGCATATAAATAGTTTGCATATTTATGCACAAAATTCCGGGGGTTATTTCTGCTCTTAAGAGCCAGCTCGTTTATTTGCCACTTATTTAAGGTCTCCAAAAGCGCTGCAGGTGTTAATGTTCGCTCATTGTCTACACACACACACACAGATACTTTTTCACACAGATACACACTTATATAAAGGAAATACCTTCACACTCTTTGGTATTTTATTGAAATTTTCTTTTGCATGCCATTTGCCATTATCGCATTTTCTTTTTCCCCCATATACGATTAATTGTTGTTGCCCTGGACTCATTATCATAATACACCTAATGTGGGTTAAACATGTTTGAATCCTAGCAAAAGTAACCAAAGCCTTGTGGAAGGAACCCCAGGGCTACATAGTAAAACACATGCGCATAATTAAGTAGAGTTACTTTTTTTCTGTCCCAACTCCAAGGATTCCAACCAACCAAAAACCTACTAATTGTGGTCATAACATTAACGTGCAATGCTCATAAGTTTACAAGGGGCAGGATTTGGAGCTAAGAGTTCCGAATTCTGAGTACTACAGACAAAAACAAAGAAGAAAACAAAAAAAAATCACAGTTTGGTTTCAAGTGCGCTCATTAGTGCGTAAGAGTCGCAGAAACAGTTGAAAAAATAGCTCAGAAATCGGATTGGAGGAAAAAAAAAAATTGGGGAGTTCGACTATCTTAGCTGCTAGATAAGTTAAGATACTCTTTATACTGAAAGAAGTTTTCATGGGAATTTATATCAGCTTGATAGCTTGAAGAAATATTGAAGGGGCAACATTGGAGTAGTTTCGTTGATAAAAGAAGCATTTTAAAAAACTTTGCAGCTTGCAGAAGTATCCTTTAAAAAGGATGCGACGTCGAATACTTCCCGATTTAAAAAAAATAGATCCACAGCCTCTAAAATTAACTTGGCTTTTCTCCATGAACGCCGAAATAATTAAAATATTTTTTTAATCTGCCAAGTTCTCTTTTTATCTAACCTTAAAAATGAATTAAAAATTATTGAATCCAGAAATATAAAAGTATGTTTATCATATTGATTTTGATCAGTGATATTATAAAGCTCTATGAAATCCGGCAAAAGCTCCAATAGAAAATATTTGCATTCGTCTGTATGTGCCTAAAGCACGTTTAATGGAATCCCCAAAAATGAATCCAAAAATTTGTAAGCTAAGAGCTTCACCAGAATGATAAGTTAAGATACACAAGTCGTCTGTTTATGAAAAGCACTTTGACGCCCGCAAAAGACTCTTAAGTACGAAATAAAACTTCACAAAACTTTCTCGAATATTTTTCCGAACGTCCGAAAGAACGCATACATCTCGAAAAGTATTAGACCAAAGTCCTTCAAATTAAGATTGTCATTGTTTTTTCGAATTCCGAAATAATTTTACCATTTATTATAAATATGCCCAATTAGATACAGCCATAATTTTTCCTACCTTGACTATTCTTCTGCAAACTTCAGTTCCTTATAATTAAAGAGTATTTCTACTTTCCTAGCTATCTTACTTCACATAGTCTCGTGATTCAGGAACGCTTCAGCTTCCTCACTTACGCAAATGATAAAGAATTCATATTAAATATATTGGTATGTATGACTGTATGGCATTTTCCCATTATATCTTATACTTAGAGGCCCCATGCTCAACTGAGAAGAGGGAAATGATGATGATGATGATTTTATTCTTGGTCTACATTTTCTCTATGGTATTTCACCCGTTTTCTACTCAAAAACTACGCACCTTACAACGATGTATTTTGGAAGTCCTTTCAGAACCAAGATGAACCTTTTCGACCTTGTATTTGGATTCATTGATCCCTAAATATGTAATAAGCATCATCGGACGATCCGACTCGAATCCAAATTATTTATACAGCTTCTTTCAAGTAACAGCTAGACCAAAAAAATTTATTTTCGGGTGCAAGGGTCAGAAAATGTTGACTTAATGTTTTTGGGTGGGCTGATTTCGAATTGAAGGTCGAAAAAAGCCCAGTAAGTCAGGGCTCTAACAATTTAGTATTTGGTCTTAGAAGCGGGACCTCACTTCGAAGAGTATGTGAATCTGAGCTTGTAAAAGACTTTCAGTAAGCAATCAAGCTGATCACTTCAAAGAGTATGTGAAACTGAGCTTGTAAAAGACTTTTAGTAAGCAATCAAGCTGATCAAGGATTTGGTCTTGGAGGGGTTCTTCACTTCGAAGAGTATGTAAATCTGAGCTCATTAAAAACTTTCATACCGTTTTTCGACCTTTAATTTCGGGGGATGGTAGGGGTTCGGACCCAAAAAGCACCCCCGTGGACTCGTCACTGGCTCTAACGTAATCTCAAAAGCTCCAGCAATCTACGAATTTAAAAGATTGTGTCAAAAGCCTTGAAGATTTTCGAAATTATACTCAGATCCAACGACTTTAAAAACATGTCGTAAACATAACCTAACATCCAAACCCGAAAATCTAATTAATTCTGTATCAAAATGAATAATTTCAAAATCTTTATTGAAACCTAATAAAAAAATTTCAAGGTTTAGAGTGCACTAAATTAGTTAATCAGAAGACTGGTTGCCTCTTGGTACCAAGATACACGTAGAATATTTTTAACAGTCAATATTGAATCACCTTCCTAAGAAAGCATTAACAGAAATCTTCAAGGCAAATATATAAGTTTTACCATATTTATAGCATACTGCCTATCAATCTGTAAATACCCCAAAAAACCAATAACTCCTAGAGTATAATAAGCGCAAAAAGTCCTGCCGTGTCATGTTGCGTGTAACGCTGCGAGTGTTTAATCCTTGTTTATTAATAATCTCAGAACATGCGAGGATTTGTTAAGCACACGTGGAGTACCGCCCCAGGGCGATAATAATCCAAAGTGTAGTTGTTGTCAAACTTTAAATATAAATTTATGTTATCAACAAATCTGACAAGTTCTATTAGTAATTAGTAACAGTACAAGAGCTCTTAAAAGCTATTCCAAGCTTAAACATTTAAAGGAAAAAGGATTTGCTTAAATGCAATAAAGTCATAAAGTAGTAACTAAGTAAGAGTGAGTGGGAGTGGGTGCAAGTTAGACTCAAAGAGTGAGTAAGTTGGCTGCAGCTGAGCTTAAGTATCCCAGCTCGTTCACTTTGGGTCACTCAATTAGACGAGTGCATCCTTGGCATTATTTGGAGTACACTTACCAATGCTTAATCCATGCAGCCAGCATTCAAGTGAGTTGTAGCTACCATGCTCTGAATCTCGCTCTCTCTGTCTTTTTTCTTTGCTTCGTCTGCTGTCTCACTCTTACTGTCCTTATCTGTTTTTTGTCTGTCTTGACCAAATGTCTGACCCACTGTCTGACTCTGGCTGCCTTTGATTAAAAGCATGCTGCCAACGCAAACTGGTGCAATTGGGAATGTGTCGGAAATCGCTTGATGGATTTTTTCTTAAAGTTTCTCGAAATGTGTTTTTAAAGTTTTTTGGGTTAGAAGTTTTGTTAATAGATTTCGTGGTTTATTTAATAAATGTTTGACAAAGGTTCGAATAGCTTTTCGAAGCTGAGGCTTCAATTCGGTTGAAGCAGATTAAAACAGATTAGAATAGATAGAATAGATTTCGAAGTGTATTTAATAAATATTTGACAAAGCTTCGAATAGCTTTTAGTCGTTAAAGAAATATTATTTACTATGGATTCGACTGAGGCTTCAATTCGATTAAAGCAAATTAAAACAGATTAAAAGTGATTTAATCAGATGGAATGAGATGAAAACAGATTCGAAAAGATAAAAGAAGATTAAGAAAATCACTAAATAAAGTATTATATCCACTGTCGAATTTCTAATTATTGAAGTCCAGGCCACACACGGAATGTCCCAAAGATCCCATAAATGAAAATAGATTGAGTTGACCTCGTCTCTTATGTGTTCCCAGGCTCTTGATTAAGGGAAATAATGTTGCTTAAGGGAAGCTGATAAGTTTATTTTTCTGTTGGGAGACTTCTCGGCAATTGGAAAATACAAATGCTTCCATTACTAAGATAGTTTCCTTTCTTAAAGTTGTGATCATTTGCGCATTATCTCATTTTGTGGCTAACTAAAAATTAGCAGATCCACAAAAAAAGCAAATCATGATTCCTCAAACCAAATTTTGTTTATTTAATGCAATTTTGGGTGCTGAAATGGATTTTATTCATTCCATGATCAGCTCTAAAACTATATACCAGACTGCCCCAAAAAGTATGCTATGTTTTTATTCAAACCCTCACAAACACACAATTCAGTTTAAAATAAAAGTTGTTCCCAATTCACTAAGGCCAAGAACAGGCCTTTTGTGATACGGAAAAATGGGAGTAAGTGATAAGGATGTGGAATAGACGGGAAAAATTAGCGAAATAGGAAAAGTGAAAAGTGCAGGAATGGTTAACGTAGGATTCGAACCCACAACCTCTGGGATGATAGTCTAGTCCACTGTCGCTAGGCCGCTGAATATGAAGTAAGAAGGATACAATTTTATATAGTTTTATATTCTTTTAAAAAATCTAGAAACAAGTGGGAATGGGAATGAGAACTTTAATCGATTCAAAGGTCCCCTAATAATATCCCCATATAAGGATTTCACTCTTATGCAAGGAAACACTGCGAACAGTTCAAAATTTAGACTACAATTTAGTTTTTATTAGTTCATCGCTAAAATAAAATATGTGTATTTACTGCTGGCGCCATCTAGCGTAAATTGCTGGCGCCATCTAGCTGTCATTTGCTCACATTCTCCTAGCCATTCAAGCAAGCTATCACATAACGTTTACAGCTTTGCTGAAATTGTGTTAGAAGTGATTTCTGGCACAACACCAAATATGTGAAAGTGAGCATGTATGCCAGTGTGTGTGTGCACAAGTTTTCCAATAGATAAAAGTGGCAGCAAGTGGAAAATGCAAGATAGAAAGCATGGCAGAGAGAAAACTGCTACGAAGATGGTTCTTCCCCGCACTCGATATATGTAATTGTTAAGTGCTCATTAAAAATGCTCGAGCTTGAAGCATCCTGCTCGAATTTGGAGCAATGCTGTTCAAGTAGCGCATTTTCAATTAACTAAGGAAAAATATTTGCTAGCTTGCAGTATCTAAAAACAAAAATATATAAAATAAAATCTAGAAAATAATGGAACTAGGTTAGCAGCCAATAAACAGTTTAATTTATGGGAACTACTAATAGCTGTTCGAGCATTTATTGTGAAATAAAGAGCAAAATGTCATCTAGCAAATGCCATGCAATTGGAGGGGAAAGAGCAGAAAAGCAAAGAAAAATGCAACAGCAGGAGAAAAGGTGACACCATTTCCAGTGAAGAGACAGAACTCATTTGAAATACATTTCAAATACTTTTAAGTGTTTGTGCAACTTTGGTTCATGTCGTCCTTTTTTCAGGGTATTAGTGACTTGTCAGCTGTTGTTTGTTTTTGGTTTCATTATTGCAGTTTGTTTTGAAAGTCAAGTAGCAGCTGTATAAATCTTGACTTACAATTTGGACACGGCGTCGAGGATTTGGCTGTTGAATGCACTAAAACAGAAGTTGGAAAAGTGGAAGAGATTGAACATGCAATCTATTCCTTAGTTGAAGTTACTAAAAATAAGATATTTAGAGGGAGTAAAAGTTAATTCTCGAATCTTTTAATCAGTTACTTATAATTATTATTTTACTTCGAAATGGTAATAAGGCAGGGTATCGGGAGCTTAGGTAATATTATCCCTGAGCAGCTGTTGAATCGGTGGGTTACTTAAGTATTTAGGATATTGATCGATCGATACTAAAATGATCCTGTGAAGTAGTCTTACATTAAACAATTGCATTGGTTTTTAATCTTATATAGCCTTTAAAAATCAAGCCATATATATTAATGCCCTCTATAAAACCAAGCATTAAATGTCACAAAGTTCGTTTGCAATTAAATATACCTCTTCAGTTTAAAGAAAGGGTGCTCCTTTTTCCAACCTCAGCTGCCAGTAATACCCTTAATATGTTTCTTAAACCTGTTATTTAATTGTTTATTCGCCGGAGAACATTCTCTTAGAAATTTAATCAATTAAGTTGTCTTAGAAAATTGCGTATACGCATTGTATGTTACTTTGTAGCTATTTCCTTAGCAAAAGGATGTGCTGATATATAAGACAAATGAATGTTTAGCTAATACCAGCATTAATTTGGAATTTACTTGTAATAAAGCTTAAAACCAGCTTTACAGAGCTATTTAAATCTTTTGAGGCTTAGAAACTGAACATCTGTTAAAACAGTGCTTAAATTTTGTGACTGGCATTTTCAATAGTAAACAAATTAAAGCTTAATGTTTAATGAATTCGAGGGCTGTCATAAAAATTTTAAGTATAAAAAATAACAATAATAATAATGCTCTGTTTTCTGGAATTAGTTTTATTGGCGTTTTAGCTAGTATTTTAAGCTTTGAAAAATGATTTTAAGAGGCGACAACTTCTTTAGCAGGCGCTCAAAAGCCTTAACCTCAAACTTTGAATTTGATTAGCGAAAACAACATCATCGACGTGATTCAGTGGTATAAGGCCAATGAGCCATTAATAAGACAATCGAGCTACTCTAAAGGCCCCTTTTTTTATTTTAAAAGGTGTAAAGGATCTCATATTGTTGTAGAAGAATAGCCGTTCCAATTTGGCAACTAGTTTTTCTTAATCCGGTATTTTTGCCATTCCGATATTTCTGCCATTCAGAATGGAAGAGCAGGAAACAGAAGAATATTTGTTTTAAGGTAATCACCTAGGTGGAGATGAAGGCAAAATTTTGGAAATGATGAGGATAGAGAGACCAAGTTTGACTTTTGACGACACGATTTAATTCAAAGACCACGAAAGGCTGCATTTCTCGATGCTCTTTTTTTCGTCCCCGTTCATGACGATTTAATTTTTCGGCCGAAACAACTTTCTTACTTATTCTGAAATAATTTCTACATCAAAAGGCCATACATTTGTCCTCATTTATCACATTGAATTTGACAACACTGGTCTTTTATCACGTAACATAAAAGTCAACCCAACAATATTCTTTTTACATGAACCTACATTTGAATTTAAAGCTAATATTTTATGCAGAAGTTTCTATTTACCCGCATAAATGGCTAAAATAGTTTGCTATGCCAAACTTAACAACAGGAAACTGCTGATAGTACACACACACTCACACACACATACACACCACACACACAGCTAATGCACACACATATGGTGACGTTATCAAGCTGCCAGCATACAGTTTTTGAATTACAGCGGAAGGTGCCAAGTTCAAAACATGGAAACTGAAAACTGAATGGTGAAAAAAAAAAAAACAAAATGGAGATCGCCTGGCACAGAAAGTTGAAACTTATGCCGCCGCCTGCACTTTGCACAAATACATAATAAACAAGCTACGCCATTTGTATGTATTAGTAAGTAAGCTTGAGTGTGTGTGTGTGCGAGCTTATGTGTATTGGTATACCGCCATAAGCGGCGGCCATTTTGCATGTGCGCCAGCAGAGGAAATTGTGCGGTAAAATTTTAGTAAACAGCAAGTTGAAAATAATAATAAATAAAATGTTTAACAGAAAAAAAAATGCGCTAAGAAATGCGCGTAATATGTAGGAGCAGCCAAAAGACGAGGGGTGACAGCAAGAGGGGAGAGCCGGAGACAGCCAGGCCTGATAGGCAAAAGAGCATGCAAATTTTTGTTGTGCGAGGGTAGGCTGAGAAATAGTCAAAAGGTCTAAGAAAATACCTAAGGTGGTATTTAGTTAATTTTAAAGGATAGGATAGGATAGATAAATTTAAAAGGCGATTGTGATGACTGGTAATATATGCGACAAAGGGGCTCCGCCATTGACTGCTGGCTGTGCTTTCCTTAATAATTAGTGTTGCCTCCGAATTTGAGGAGCTTAAATAAATATATATAAAGAGTACATTCAGATTTTAATGACTATTTGTATTCTTTAGGAGACTTTTATATTTTGGCCTTTTCTACCGAGATTCCTTCGGATTAGAAGAAAAATATTTTAGTTGAATGAATTCCAAAAAATCCGTTATATGAAGAGCAACAAACCTTATGAATAAAACTATTTTCAGACAAATTTGCTCTTTAAATATCAGATTTCATAGATTTAGTAGATATAGATAACCTACATATATTATATACTCTTTTAAAAAAAAGATCCGTAACAGAAAAATTTTTATTGATCAGATGTTCGTTAATGCGAAGTTTAGCTGTAAATTGCATCTATATGTCATTTATATCATCGAAAAAATGCAGGGATTTCATTTGGGGTTGTAAAAAATCGAAGTGTAAAAAGTGTTTTGGATAAAAGTGCAGGCCACTACACATCATATTTTTTAAGGGACTATTTGGAACAAGAATAAATTTTAATTCATTAATTTTTATTAAAAAAAAAATCAAACTTAATTTTTTACAAAAAAAAAAATTATGAAATAATATTTAAAGGTCGATTTTTATTGAAAAATTTTACTATTTATTTATTGCAATTTTTATTTATTAAGACAAAAAATTATAATTATTTTGCAAATTTTTATGAATAAAATCCAAAAATAATAATTATGCGATAATTTAATATTAAAAAATTATAAGAGTTTCGATCCCTGAAAATAAGTGAAACGGCTGTAAGGTTGATCTGTTGAAGACACTTAGATAGAGACGGACGTTCTAGCCAGTATTAACCATGTACATTTTTTGATTATTTATCGAATTATCGAAAACTGAATATTGATTTATTAATATTTTAATAAGCCATATCCTTCTAATGTGTAATAAAATGCGAGGAAAATAGTTTTTCAAGATCGACTATAAAATTTTAAATTTAAGTAAAATTTAACAAGTGATTACAACTTAACTCCAAAATGGATTCGAAATTAAAACATTTTACAGAGCAGTTAAATGTCACCAAATAAATTTAAAAAAAATTATAATCATTAAAAATAAAATTTTTTAATTAACATAAATTAATTTATAAAAATAATTGCTAATTGATATAAAAAACGTTATGTTAAATTAACAATCAAAGTTTCTTTATAAAAATATATTTTTTTTTAAATAAACTTTTTTGGATGATTTTAAATTTTAAAAAATGGCGGACGTAAAGTCGGGCGCGGACGACTTTAGGATACCCTGTACCACTAGCTTGTAATAAAGTCCGATTTCTTCACAAAAAACCAAAAACAGAAGAATTTTAAGCAAAAAATTTTTTTGACCGATCGTTCCTATGAGAGCTATATGATATAGTCAACCGATTTCAATAAAATTTGACACAGTGCTTAAATACCTTAAAACAGATATGAATGCTAAATTTATTTCAAATATTTTTACAAAAACAAACAAAACACATCGAATTTTGTATAAAAAACGTGTTTTCGGACCGATTGGTCCTATGGGAGCTAAATGATCTAGTTAAACGATTTGGATTAAATTTGGTACAGTGCTTAGGAACTATAAAATCACTCGACGAATGTCAAATTTGGTCTCAATATCTTAACAAACAAACGAAACACAACAAATTTTGTTAAAAAATCGATTTTTTGGAAGATCGGACCTATGGGAGCTATATGATATAGTCAACCGATTTTGTTCAAATTTGGCACATTGCTTAAGTGGTCTAAAAAATTTCCAAACGCCAAATCTGGTTACGGATATCTTTATAAAAACGAAATATAGCGAATTTTTCTTTAAAAAGTTATTTTGGCCGATCGGTCCTATGGGAGACTATATGATATAGTCAACCGATTTTGATCAAATTTGGTACAGTGATTGGGAACTATAAAAAACTTTCGAATACCAAATTTGGTTACGATATCTTACATAAACAAACGAATTATTCATCTAAAACGCTTTTTTTTTTGTCGAGGTCGTCTCAAACACACCCATGGGAGCTAGTATAATTTATCCCCGATATCAAAAAAATAAAATAAACTTGCCTCCTATGGAATAATATGGGATCTAATGTGAAAGTTTGGTAACTCTAGCTCTTACCATCTCTGAGATCTAGGCGTTGCACACGGACGGACAGACGGACAGACGGACAGACGGATGGGTATATCGACTTCTCTTCAATATTTTTTAAAATATGTATAAAAAAAAAATGTATTCAATTAAAAATAAATTTTTTGTTTTTTTTTTAAATTCAATTGAAACTTCTCAAAAATGGAATGAATATATCTTTACCATTTTTTTTTTATTTTTGTTGTATTTATATAAACAGCTTAGCATAACCCTTATTTTAAGAAGAAGAAATATTATGATTTTTTTTTCGGAAGTCGTAGACTTTTACTTGGAAGGCCTTCTTCTTATCAGCCTACCCTCGTCATACAGTCAAATCAAGTGTATGAGTGGGAGCACATGTGTGGTTGTGTGTGTGTGTATCTATGTGTATCTTGCTTGTACATGTTTGAGCTGCAAACAAAAGTTTGGCACATAAACTTTTGGTTTGGAAGTTGAACCGGCTTTTCCTTTTTATTTAAATTTTTTCTGGTGTAAAGTAATTTTCTGTAGATGACAAGTTATGCCAAGTATTCCGGAGGATTTTTCATTTTTGTTGCTTTATAAGCAGGATGCACCCCAGACTTCAGTACCGCGAACTCATCCCTACTAGACAATAGCTCCATATATCTAATCCCTTTAAAAACAAAATCCGCAGCTCCAGAGTTTGAGTCAACTAAATGGCTGCCAGGATCAATTTCCATGAAAATAACGAATTACAAATACTGGGGACAACTCACGCTGATATAAACGAAAAGTCTTTCGAAAGGTCGTATGGAAATACCAAGAAGAGTATCTGAAGTCAATTTTCACAAAAGTACAGACGAAAACACAAATGAAGTTGAAGGAAAATCAAATTTTTTTTAATGTTTATTATATTTTATTTTTTTGTGGAGCTTTGGGATTTATTTTTGGGCTCTTATTTGCTTAAAATTCGTATTTTTTTTAAATTTTTCTTTGATAAAAAAATTATACTTTTTTTAATCTGCAACCACCATCTCGTCCTCATGCGCCAAATCGACTTGCAAACGTTTGGTTACTTCTAGTGAAGCGGTGGTAATTGCCCCCAAAGGAGAAAGCTGCCTCTACGTCCTGAAGATTATTTAACCCTGCCGCATATATGGCCTATGTCTAAGCTCCTTGCCTCATAGCTACAAAGTTTTGGTCTATAATTTTTGCATTCCCATTTTGACTGTTGACTTAAAGTTGTTTTCAGGAGTTGGCAGCCCAACAATATGACTTAAATAAAAATTTACTCAAAAAGTTTTCTTATTTGTGAAAAATTCTTGTAATTATTAAGAAAGTACATGGCAAACATTTAAACTTTATTCACTTTGTGTAAATATTTTACTGGCTTAAAAAAAATAATAATAAACCACAAAGTTGCATTCAGCTATTGAAATAGTTGCTAAACAAATGTGGAACTTTTTTTTTGTAATTTAATTTCATTTTTTTACTTTAATTAAACTAAACTTATACGCCTGGTCAGACAAGTGAAAAGTTACAAAATAAGTTCTAAGCTCGCTTGTCTGACAAAAAAGTGCATAGAAAATGTTTTTTCATCTCGAAATCTCTGCTGAAAGTAAGCTAAAGTCGTTTAAAAGTTTTACATGCTTGGTCAACTCTGGCATATGACATGAATATCATATGCAAGTTACTAAAACCAAACCTAATAAAATGGAAAAACGAGAAAAAATAATAAAATAAAAGTGTATGTGAAAACTATACAATAAGGAAACTTTTTCGATATTTCAAATGCAATGTGTAAAAAATAGGAAAAAAAACCACCCTTAAACAATAACTTTACAATCCAATTATAGAGCTCAAAGTAGGAAATATAAAGAAATTTATTTTGTGGCATTTTGGGATATCATTGTTTTTACGGTTTGATAGAATTTTCTTTCGACTGCATATTAAAATGAAAATGGAAAATTTCATCGGAATGAAGCCATTGAGCTGCGGTTATGATTTTTGTGTGATTGAAAATGGAATGAAAACTCGTCGTCTTTGACAAGGGACAAAAAAATATACATATTTGTGTATAAATATTTATATACCTTGATATGTATGGTCAACAAATATATTTGTGTGTACATCAATTTATATATGATAGATAAATGGTATTTATACATGGCAGAGCTAACAATGCAGATAACAGTCCTGTGGAGTTATTCAGCACTGTCGTCAAGTACTCGATAAAGTATTTAAGAAATGTTTTGGCAAAAATTGACAAAAATTATTTTATTCTCACGAATGTTCTATGCGGTAAACGTAATGGAAATATTCGTTTTTTTTCTAACTGATATGATTCCATGAGAGATTTAAGCGATTCGTGGAAACACTTACAGGACCGCTGATGACTTTAAGCTTCATATCCTTTGCTTAGGTAAAAACGAGGCCAATTCTAAAATGGCCTCGATGTTTATTTTTTTTTAAATGAAAATATGGTTTTGTAATGTCTGGCATAAAAACCAGACTAAGATAGTCGTATGAGAGGTTGCAAGTGCTCCATCACGATTTCTACTGCAGTAGCGGAGCTGTGGAAGAGACAAAAAGCATCTAACACATTCTATGTGACTTCCCAGCACTTCTTAGAAAACGAATCCAGTTTCTGGCTAAGCCATTCTTTGAGGATCTGGGTAGTCTAGCCTATGTGCCCATAGCAAATGTGGCTGCTTTCGTGCAATCCTTAAAATGGTTCTGCAACATGAGAGAGTTACGCGAGTCGGGATGTTTAATTTTTGAATTGAATTGATGAATGGGTGGAATAATGACTTTCCTTCATTCCCTTCTTTTATTTAGGCAACACAATGGACCTTATGGTCGCTGGGTGATCCACTATCTATCTAACATATGTCTGAGTAACGCTAAGTTAATAGCCCAAGACAAGCTCGATAGATTGAAAATAAATGACTTATTGCCTTAATTGGCAGATGATAACAAGCGCAATTGTTCTTCATAACATTTTTTTGCATTCTTTAGGACTTTGGAAAAATAATTTGCCAGAGAGTTCCTGCTGGAGCATGAAGCAAGATGACTTAAATGATTTTTTATGTAAAGAGCCTCAACCGGATCATTCGATTTTACACATATGGTTGCCAATATTCACCTCACCATTTTTGGTTGCTGTTCAAAGTTTTGATCATTTATTGAGCTACCGATAACTGAATGGGGGAGCCAAAGGGCTGAGAAGGTCTTATAGGTCATCAATGTTTTAGCCTTTCAGTTCTAGCTGCTCTAAGTGCTCTGAACTATTGAGTTTCATAAAAGGCACCCCAGGGTGGGGTAAAAGGCGCCACCTGTGTGGCCAAACGCGCAATACCAGATATATGTTCGTGCTCGCTGGGCTTTATGGCTGAAAAAAGTGGGATAACGTAAGATGGAGAGGTTAAAATCGCAAATTTTAAAAATAAATTGTATTTTGAAAATGTCAAGAAAATTACATAATTTCTCTAATTTTGTGACTTTACGCAGGCGGCCTCGAATTTTTCCGATGCGGATGCATTTTTATTTGTCTTGTTTGCTTTGTTCCTCCTGAGCCAGAGCTTTCATAGGCTCGGGGTCGATAAAAATGGCAAAAATCGCATGGGCCAAATCCAAAAAAGAGTGGCGCACATAGCCCCTTGCGAAGTGGTGCATTTTGCCCCATAGATATATTTTGAAGAGCTAGAACTTCGCCAAACCGATTTCATTTTGGTGTTCATCATCCACAAACGCCTATAAAAACTCACTTTCAATTAAGTGCTATTAAAAAATTAAATCCTTCCACCGAAATAATTGTGAAGCGGTGCTTGAAAGACACTTTCTTAAATAAATCACAAATGCCACGCCCAAATAAAACGCTGTTAGAGACGTTTCCAGCTTCAAAAGCTATGTATGGAAAAATTCCAGTCCTAGCGATTTTACCGTCAGGATAGGTAATTCAGGTCGACTATTACCCAAGTGACGTGTTTTGCTCCTCCCTCCCCTACTTACGCTTGGGAGATTCATTTGAGCAAAAATGAACTCGTAGTTCATGAAAAAGAACTATTTCGAAACAATTTAGATCCTTAACTGAAAGACGATCAGGATGGTAATTCAGGTTGAGTGGCGCGTTTTGCCCCACACTTCCCCTACTTACGCTTGGGTGATGCATCTGAGCAAAAATGAACTCCTACATAGTACATGAAAAAGAACTACCTCGAACGAATTTAGATCCTTAATTGAAAGACGATGAATACATCGTTCGATGAAATAGCAAGTGCAGAGGATGTCCGCATCTTTTGTCATCATCTCAGTCATCTAGTGCCTAAGACAATCAGTCTGTTCAGAAGGCAAGGTTTTCTATGTAGCTTATAAACAAGGAAAGCCGGGGAAGTCGGATTATAGGTACTCAAACAGTAGAGTCTCACCAGATGTCTCTGAAGAATCACGGAGTGGAGATGATGATCCGAAAATATTTGATTGATGCAAAATCAGGTTGGTGGGTCCCAACTCACTTAGGCCCATTACAGGCCCTTCGTGTTACCAGCTATGTGGATAAGGATATAGAGTAGACAGGAAAAATGAGGGGCAAAAGGAAAAGTAGATAGTGGAGAACCATGCGTAACGTGGGATTCGAACACACAACCTCTGGGATGATAGTCTATTGCACTGTCGCTGCCGAGGCTGCTCAAAAGTAGGTTAGAAATTAAGAAAAATTTTATAGCGACCAAACCATAAGTTTGGCAAAACTATGTTCAAAATATAATCGATGGGTGACTAATTAACTACAACTAACTACAGATGCTGATAAAATGGCGACCCTTATGTGTATACATCGAATATATGATTTGTCGCGTTAGCTAAAACGAAATTATTTGTGGGTTTTGTAAGCTAAACCAAATTTTGAATTTTTTAAATTCAGAACCACCTTCCTCTTTAATGCTTAAGTTTCCATCAAGTGCTCTTTAAATAAAACAGTAGTGTATCAAGCACTCTAAGGCTGTGCAAAAATAAAGCTGTCTGATTATTAAAAGAAGTATGTAAATTCACATATAAATTTCACAACAGTACCCAGAAAGGAATTAAATCTCTCTACGATACCTCTCTTTATTTAAATTTCTAAGCTAACTCCCATTCTAAACACCACCCCTGCTGGTTTTGTATTTCGCTTGAGCTTGCTTGCATATAGTATATACCAATACATTACGCATACGCCCTGCAGTACGTGCCAAAGACAAATCCCAGAGCTGAGCTTTGAAAATTCTACTTCTACACTTCAAATGCTGGACAACAAATTTGATTTGTCAATGTAAAAATCAGCAAATGAAATGATTTACTTAAGTGTAAAGTCATTTGGCTTTCAATAGGAAAATCAACCTGCAATTCATTGCATTTGTCAGCAGTCATGTCAATTGAGATTGCTACAGATTCCGGTAGACAATACGACGTCCGTCTCCTTGCTCTTTGTTTCAGGGGGCAGCTGTAACAACAAAGGCTATTAGCACAACAATAACAACATCATCGAGTACTTCAATGCACCTTAACAACATAATGTCAATCAACTGATGGAAATGTTACAACCTTACTGCCATTGGGCTTTAAGCCAGAGTCTCAGTTAACCAAGTTAAGAGCGTCGTCTATTGTCGTTGTTGCTGCTGTCTGCCTTTGGCATTCATTGACGCCATTATTCATTTAAACCAGGGATTCTCGAAGCATTGCAATGAGTATTGTGCTACTTTTTATTATTGGCTTATAACGTACGGGTACACTGAGAGAAAAACCTACCTGATTGATTTTTGAACGTAAAAATTTAGTCGTTTGTTTTGGGATTCACAAATTCTGGCTGCTCTCTTTGAATGTAAAATATATCTGCCTACTTGCTGCTCAATTTGAGCACAATGTACTGCCCTTTTTCTCTCAGTGTCGATATTCGAGTCACTCATACACCTAACGATTGTGCGTGCCACAGAGTTTTGTGGCATCAATTTGGTTTGTGATTTAAATACAAATTGCGTGTGACTGAATTGTATCCTTGCAAATGTTATCTGTCTTGTAAGGGTTGCATTTTAAGGTTTTTTTGAGGGCACATAAATGTAAGTGAATTTGGTTTATATTTTTAAGAAAATGCCAGGATTTGTGTTGGAACTCCGTGTCCGTGTCCATGTCCGTGTCTCATACATTCCCAACACATTATTCCATACAATTGCCGCATTTACATATGAAATGGGTCAGGTGCTTGAAAATAAATTGCTTTCGGTTTTTGTTCTGTGGTTTAGATAAGGCAATTCGGCAATTCATTAATGAAGACACAGACAAACCCAAAGACAGAGCTTCCTGCTAACTGGAAGCCATTAAACAACTTTTGTATTTGTTTTTCTTGGCATTCTAGAGAGATGTTATTTTTGGTATGTTTGTGTGTTTACTCACCTATAAAGTAAAATTGGATGTTTCTGCTTTTGTTTTGTCTGTAAAGAAAAGTGAATGATAAATGGTTAGCACTAGGGAAATATAATTCATTGTTTTTGGGTTAAAACATAAATAAAATTTAAGGTATTTTTTTAAAATAAATACTTGAAATATTTGTGTGTGTGAAATAGTACAAAAGACCACATAGTTTTAATTGATAGAATAGTTTTTAAGTTATAAGCAATTTTTTGTTTGAAATTAAATATGTGTTGCAAATTTAATGTTCTTTACTTAATGCAAAAGAATTTTTTATATTATTTGAAATATTTATGAATCTAAGTCAAGACCTTTGTTGAAAAGAGCTGATTTGGTGCAGTAAAGTGATTTAATTTTTAGTTTAAGTTTTCTTTTAATAATCTAATCTATTGTCACTGTTGAGATTGGTAATAACTTAGCCAGTTTGTAAGCATTTTTAACAATCAAAAAAAATTAATTTTGTTACTACTAATAACAATAATTTTTTAATAATAAAGAACCACGTTTGGAATGCCTGTTTCTTCGTTTTAAATAAAATATTAATGAAAATATTTGTTTATCTTAAATAATAATTATTCAAATAATTTTCATGGGACAAGTTATAAGCCCTTAAGTTAAATAAAAATTGTTTAGAACTAAAAATATGAAATCAAATCAAAATCAAAAAATGCAAATAAAAGTGGAGGGATTGACAACTGAAAAAGCGAAGTTTATAATATTTAATAGAAATATATAAAATAACTAGCCGGCCTCCGGCACGCTCGCTTCGCTCGCTCGTCTAGAAACACGTTGACTATTTTCTAGATGAACTGCCAAATGGACAACGGTTGGGTGTCGCTCGTGAATTTGGAATGAGAAAATTCGCCATATTGCCTCGTTACTGCTAATGCAACGTCCTATTTGATATTGTGAAATTTCGTCATTCACATTGTCGGCTCTCACACCAAAAATCGCCATATCGCTTCCCTTATTGACGTATTTGCAGATATATTTGATTGATTTTACTGAGTTGCAATACTCGACGTTAATGTGGGCTTTATACGTTTTAGATAATAATGGCGAAAATGGAACAACCCAACGATTGTAAATTTAAATTTCTTGATTTTGCACTTTGATTGTGGTTGATCTGCCATTGTCTTCTGTTGATCTACGGCGATTTAATGGGTATCCATCGTAGCCCGTAACAGTGTCCGAAGTCAATGCCCTTGGATATCTTTTGGAGCATTTGCCGTCGATCATGCATGGTGAAGTTGGGTTGAGCACACCATATGGTCCGTGGATCATATTCTTTGTGATAACCTCGAACAATTCTGGATCATTTGTTTGAACTGGGATTTCCGCCGATATCACATCATCAATTTCATCTGGTAGTATTTTCTGAACCAACCAAATCAATATGTGAGCATGAGGTAATCATCTCTTACATACATCCAGCAGCGAACCTCTCCGAATACACTGCTTTTGATAATAAGCAGGCCTACTGTTTCATTGGGAAATTTCAGTGCTTGGCACTGATCACATACCTTGTTCATTGTTCCAATTACAACAGATTGACGCGAGCTATAATCGGTCGTATTGTTATATTCGAATGCAGCTCGGTGCAGATTGGATGCATTGCGCATTTGTCTTAGTGTTCTTTGGATTAAATTCTGTTCTGCATGGATTTCATCTGATTGATTCTGATAATCCCGATTTCGTCTCATTCGCATTCGAGCATTCATATTGTATTCATCTCGTTCTTCCGTTGTATGAGCAGAATGTGATCTTGCTTCTCTTAATCGATTCAACTCATTCCGTTGTAAACGTTGTTCCTCAGCTTCAGCTGTTCTTCGGGATGATTGCAATTGAGTTCTACGCGAACGTCTGCCAATGTTACGTCTTTTTCATATGTATTTTACACAGAAATCAAAACATGAATCGTTAATAATTTTTGCGTTTCCTTACGACAAAAACTATTAACTAAAAAATATTAGTTAATCTGACAATGTACACAATGCCATCCTAAATTAAAAAAAAATGTTGTATTGGAAAATCAATTGTCCTTTTTAGTATTTTCGTCGCAATTTTGTTATATTTTCTCAACCCTAAACAATCCTTGGACTTCCACGAACATTTCAAGACCAAAATTAGCCAAATCGGTTCAGCCGTTCGTGAGTCCATAAGCTTCAAAGGAACATAACATTGTGACTTGAGCATTTTATATATAAGAAGAAGAAGATAGATAATTATCGAATTTTTATTTAAAAAATACACAGTTTTTAATTTTTTGCAACATAAAAAATAAACGTTACAAAAATTAAAAAAAATGTATATATTTACTTTTAATATTGGAACAAAAATTACACTTAATTTTATTATTAAATATTAAATTCATTAAACAATGAAGTTATTAAATTTCAATATATTAAATAGATTATAAAAACAATTTTTCAATTTTTTTTTTCAAATTAAGTTTAATTCAAAAAAAAAGTAAAAATTGAACTTATAAGTAATTTTTAAGACCAAGGTCATAATTAATTAAAAAAAATTGAAACTATTAATGTTTAAATATTTAATGTTAAAAAAACGTAATTATTTGGCAATTTTTTAAGGCTGCTGAGGTCCAAATCTAAGGTCCATTGAACCCGATTTCGTCTTGTTTTCCACAGACCCTCAAAAAAACTGAAAATATATTTATGTCCAAACCATTATTATTTAACTGAGAACTTATTTAAAAAAATTGCGTACGTAAAGTCGGTTGCAGACGACTTTGGATGCCCTATACCACGAGCTTGCAATAAAATCCGGTTTATTCATAAAAAAAACCAAAAACAGAAGAATTTTTAAGCAACCCTTTTTTTCCTATGGGAGCTATATAAAAGTCAACCGATTTTGATCAAACTTGGTACAGTGCTTGGGCAAAAAAAAACTTTCGAATGCCAAAATTGGTTTCTATATCTTCATAAACAAGCAAAAACTTTAATTTTTTTTCTAGGTCGTCTGAAACACCCCTATGGGAGCTATATAATTTAACTCCGATATCGCAAAAATAAAATAAACTTGTCTCCTTAGGAATAATAGGGATCTAATGTGAAAGTTTGGTTCCTTTAGCTCTTACCATCTCTGAGATCTAGGACAGACGGACATGGGTATATCGACTTCTCTAGTCCCCCTGATCATATTTTAGGTAACTTTGGGGTGTCTTAGACGTCTCCTTTTCGGCTTGCACAAACTTAATATACCCTCTGTACCATACGGTGCAGGGTATAAATATCCATACCTTAAATTATATATATTTTGCAAAAAGCATAGCATACTTTCAAGGGCTACCTCGCAATGGCTTAAGATTGTTCAAAAACCTTTTTTTTATGGAACTGTATAATTTTTATTTTTACTCCAAAGTAAAAAAATTTCTTTAAGTTTTATTAAATAAATTTATTTAATTTAGTTGGTGATTTATGCAATAGCTTAAGAATGTGGAAAAAACTTTTTTTTATGGAGCCGTGTAATAGCACATGTACCAACGAAGCATATA
>JBAMAX010000067.1:0-16434 GCA_037043745.1 Chymomyza amoena
TCCTTTATTATCCCTATTCATAAAGAGGTTCCAAGTCCAACATTGAGAACTACCGTGGTATTGCCAAGCTTTCATCCATTCCTAAAGTTTTTGAAAGGATTGTCACATCACAATTGCAACACTACTGTCGTTCTTTAATGTCGGACTCCCAACATGGGTTTATAAAACGTCGGTCCACCTCTACTAACCTTTTAGAACTTTCGTCTATCATCAATCTAGCTTTTACCGAAAAAAGCAAACTGATGTCATTTATACTGACTTCAGTAAAGCATTTGACTCGGTAAACCATAATCTTCATCATTGTAAAACTCTCACGTCTGGGGTTTCCGTCTTGCCTTTTAAGTTGGATTTCATCCTACTTATCAAATCGAGTCCAAAAGGTAGTTTTTAAAGGCTGCAAATCTAAAGAAGTTAAGGTCACGTCTGGGGTACCTCCAAGGCAGCCATCTTGGCCCTCTTCTTTTTAATTTATTTTTAAATGATCTCCCGCCAGTAATCAAATCTTCTTGCATTCTAATGTATGCGGACGATGTTAAGCTTTGTCTGTCCTATTCCGATAAAAATAAGCATTTACTTCTTCAACATGATTTTGACAACATGCAATCTTGGTGCAATTTCAACCATCTCTTTCTGAACAAGTCAAAATGTAATGTTATGACATTTTATCGTTCTGCTCCTTATTTGGCTACTTACTATTTAGAATCTTCTACACTAGAACGCATCGAGTGTGTGGCCGACTTTGGTGTTTTGTTCGACCATAACCTTAAATTCAACAATCATATTTGCAACATCGTCAATAAAGCTAGAGGTGTTCTTGCTTTTATTAAGCGTTGGTCTAAAGAGTTTAACGACCCTTACACAACCAAGCTACTTTATATCTCTCTCGTCCGTCCTATTTTAGAGTATTGTTCTTGCGTTTGGAGTCCTCAATACCATGTTTATCAAGACATGATTGAGTCCGTACAAAAGCAATTTCTCCTCTTTGCACTTCGTGGCTTAAACTGGGACCCTAACATCCGACTGCCGCCATATTCTGATAGACTTCGCCTTATAAAATTGCCTTCTTTAAATCATCGCAGAACATGCCATGGCGTGTTATTCTTGCATAAGCTGATACTCGGTCTTATCGATTCTAATGTACTTCTTAGCAAAGTAACTTTTGTCATTCCCTCTAGAGTAACTCGTAATTTCCGACCTTTAGCCTTACAATTTTGTAGATCTAATTATGCTTTACACGATCCTTTCCGTGTCTTATGCTCTAATTATAATAACTTCTATAATTTCCTCTCTTTCGAACAGTCTATTCAATCTCTTACCTCTTCTATCCTCAGTTATCTTGATTTGCCACTACGAGTATCCTTGACCAATCCTATATTATGAATGTTTCTTTTGGTCAACGGTGCTCCCTTGGCACTTTTTTCTTATATTTTTATTTATTTATTTTTTGTTATTTTTGATATGTTTAACTTTTATCTTGCTTCCTTTTTTCAACTTTTATATTGTAAATCCAAGTGTCTGGCCAGTTCTTGATGTGAGAAGGTGCATATCATTAAAAAGTTCACCCATCGGGCTAGATACGCGGATTAGTTATACTTTCTATTTTTGTTCTCTAAGTAAATTTACTGGTTTTTTATTTTTATTTTTTTTATTTTTTTTCTATAATATTTAATGTCAACTGTGCTTAGTTGTACTCCTTAAATAAATAAATAAATAAAAATAAATAAATAATGAAGATACTATATTTAACGAACTCCTCTTTAACGATATTTATTCATTTTACGAATTTTTTATATCTTTTAAAACCAATTTTTTTTTTTTTCGAATATTTATTATTGGAAATCAACCCTTGATTTTATGGGTTATAATTCAACATTTATAAAAAGTAAGTCACTATACACTTAAAGAAACCTTTTGTGTGGTATCATTTAGATTACTCTATATATATACAAAATTTAAAAAATCAAGTAGACTCTATGATATGACACGCCTTCTGAGGTCGTTTGGATGAAGGCGTTTTAGGCGTCTACTTGGTCTATGACCGGCCAGGGCACATGCAAGCGAGTTCGGATGGTTCCTTATGCGATCAGCGTAACGGTCGCTAAGTTTATTATCAGCAATTTTGCGCAAAGTTTTGTTTTGTAAAATTTGGATTTTTTTAATATGTGACTTGGCAGCTGTTCCCTAGATTTGAATGCCATAAGACCAAGTTGGCATAATTAAACTCTTATATAGAATTCTTTTATTATCCAAAGATAGTTTGCTATTTCTACCAAGTAGCCACTCCATTTTGCCAAGTTTGGTTTTACATCTTGCTGTTATTATTTTAATGTGGTCCCTCCAACACAATTTTTTGTCGAGGTGAATTCCGAGATACGGGTGTGATGTTTTCATTGGAATTATCTCTCCATTTAAAGTAAGCGCATGACTAGGGTCTTTCATTAACGAGAATAAAACGCTGGAAGATTTGTCACCAGCGTTTCGCCCAAGTTGCTATAATGTCCAGTTGGTTCTGCAACGTATCAGCAGCCATTTGAACGCTGGAGGAAAACGAAAGAATGGCAGTGTCGTCAGCATACGTTGCCGTTATAAGCTCAGAACTGCCCGTCGAGCTCGGCATATCCATAGTAAAAATGGTGAATAAAAATGGAGATAGAATTTTTGTAACGAGTCCAAACTCGACTAAGGCAAATTGGACTGTAATATTGTGCAGATGTTTTTATATTTTACAGCCAATACTGAAAAATTGTGTAAAAAACTTTTGTGATATAACAAAGTCATAATCAAAATTGACCTGCCAAGAAGCGTATAGGGTATATCACAGCCGCTACTGTTGTCGTTGTAGTTCTATTCATTTTCTTTCTTCCTTTTCGTAGGCTGGCACTGACAGCGCTGCCAGATACTCAACTGATGCTCATAAGAGCAATAATTTTGCTATCTAGTTCATATGAACTGAGTCGTAATGCGCTCATTTGGCAAAGACAAAGAAAAGAGTATGAAAAAGGAAAACGAAAATGCGCAAAAATTGTGTGAGCCGCGTAAAAATATAAAAATGTATTAATTTGCGCATTGCAACAAGTTGAAATTATTAAAAATGTGTTAAGTTGTGAAATTATATTAATTTATAAATATATGCGTTAGTTGGTGTCAGCATTTAAAGTGGTTAATAAGCTGGCTCAATCGTGCCCTGGAGCGCCTGCCAGAAAAGTCTCAAAAAAGCAAGCGTCCGTTTTTTTTAGTTGCTGCTGCATTTGTTAAACATTCACAAGTGTTTTTTTTTTGTGTGTGTGTAATAAATTGTGATAAAGTGTTTTATTAAAATAATAATTAATTTCCTAATAAAAAGTGAAAATGGCGCTTGGAGCGCCTGACATAAACGTCTCAAAAAAGCAAGCCTGTTTTTTTTTGGTGTAATTTTTTTTTGCTGCTGATTTTGTTCAATAAATAATTATTTAGTGGTAACAAGTGTGAAATTATACTAAAAAATGTATTTAGCATTTGTTTTTGTAATTAAAAGTAAAAGCGTAAAAATGCGTTAGTTGGCTCAAAATGTGTTTTTTTTCAATATAAAAAGTATTTTTAAAAGAAGAACAAATCTAATATAGTGAAGAGTGAAAGTCCTAAAAAATGTGTTAAGTGTTGCAATTGTGGCCAACTGAAAGGTGTTAAAAGTGTTTGTGCTTATAATTATTGCCAAAAGTGTTAGTTAATGGCAAAATTGCAAGTGGCATAAAAGTAGGCTTAAAATATTTGCTATGTTCAGAGCAGCCTTAAAGGCTCAAATGTGGAATTTTTTTTTTTGAGTGTAAAATGAAAAAGAAGGCTACAAAAAGTTATTCAGTTAATCAGTGTAAAATTGATATAAATAATATCGTACTAAACGCGTTTTTTATTTAAATATTGGCAACAAATGCAAATTGTCAAAACGTTTGATGTTGAAAATTTCCAATCCATTGCAGGAGCCATTATTGTGCAAGCGCAACTGAGTAAGCTATATTTGTTCATTTTTTGTACTTTTTACTCCTTTATGAAATTAATGTTAAAAGAAATAGCGGCAAATATGTGTAACAAAAATGTATTATTAGTAAAAATCAAGATGGCGATTAAGTATTTTACTAAAAATTATTATTTATAGGAATAATTAAGAAATTCAGTATTAACATAGTTGAAAAAATTGTGCAAAAAAGACATGCAGCTTAAGAGCTTACTAAGCTGATATGAAAACTAACACTGGCCTACACTCATTTTGGTGCCTAAGATTTTAGACCTGATTTTGGGTATATTTTGTGAGCTGATACGAAAATATCAGTCACATTATTCATATCAGCTCTCGTTTTTAAGAAAGAATAAAAATATACATTTATTAAAAAATATTAATTTATTTGGAAATTAGACATCAAGAAAATTTTTTTTCAGGGATTTCTTTGAGTGAGATTGTCCTGGACAATCACGCATGAGTCCCCAACAATAATCAGCCATCATATGAATATCCCATCTGCCTTGGTACCGGTGCTCCATTGTTTTTATATCTTGGTGGAAACGTTCACCTTGATCTTCGCTGAAATCTCCTAAATTATGCTCAAAATTATCAATATAACTATGGAGATAATGCACTTTCAAGCTCATATTACAACCCAAATTTTTGAAGTTCAGCAGCATTTCCTCGACTAATTTTTTGTAGCTATCTGCCTTATAGTTACCAAGAAAGTTCTGTACAACGACGACAAACGCCAGTTTTTCTAATTCAGTCATAGAAGCTTCAAATCAATCAATTGACGCATGTGAGGCCCATCAAAAATTCCTGCCTTTAATTTTTCAGTACTCAATCCTGGAAATTTTTGAGACAGGAACTTGAAGCATTAACCATTTTTGTCAAGTATGACAGCTTTGACAAATTGTGTCATGAGCCCTAATTTTATGTGTAAAGGTGGAAGAATGACTTTTTCTCGTGGAACTAAAGGCTGGCTTATGACATTCTTTTCACCTAGAACAAGGTTCCTGTTAGGCCAATTTTTTTGAGTCCAATGACTAGATCTAGCTCGACTGTCCCAGAAACAAATAAAACAAGGGTATTTTGTATAACCACTCTGTTGGCCCAACAGAAAAATGACCATCTTCAAGTCGACACAAATCACCCAATCATGTTCAGAATATTTTATTTTTTCTAAAAGAACAGATATTACCTTGTCTTCTTCTTTCATAGATGTAGAGTGTGCAAGTGGAATAGGAGCAATTTATTGCTATTGTGTAAAAGGACTGCTTTGAGACTTATTTTACTGCTATCGATAAAAAGACGCCAATCATCTTCATGAAAGTCATCAGTCTGTTCACGTCATGACAATATACCAAATTTTCATTAGAAGAAAAAATTGTAGTAAGTTCTGTTCTCTTGTGCGATAGAAAGTGATTTTTACACCAGAAGAAAGGCAATTTTTTTTCTTTCAATCTAACACTTTTATTTTTTAATTTATTTTTATAAATTTGAATAATTTTGTTTTAACAAATTCATAATTAAATTTAAAATTTTTTATTGATCTTAACATTGCTAAAAAAAAAAAAAACAACCGTCCTCACTGGGAATCGAACCAGTGTCCCTAGCCCACCTCATGTTAAAAACTTGCATCACCGCGTAAAAAAGATTTGGGTTTGCGTGTTTTATTTTTTAACTCATTATTTTGTACCACTTTAAATAATTTTTTTTCTTAACAAATTTAACAAATAATTTATTTTAACAGTATTTTTATACCCTGTACCGTATGGTCCAAGGGTATATTAAGTTTGTGCAAGCCGAAAATGTATGTAACATATAGAAGGAGACGTCGGAGACACCCCAAAGTTACCTAAAATATGATCAGGGTGAGTAGAGAAGTCGATATACCCATGTCCGTCTGTCCGTCTGTCCGTCTGTCCGTCCGTCCGTCTGTCCGTGTGAACGCCTAGATCTCAGAGATGGTAAGAGCTAGAGTTACCAAACTTTCACATTAGATCCCATATTATTCCTTAGGAGGCAAGTTTATTTTATTTTTTTGATATCGGGGATAAATTATATAGCTCCCATGGGGGTGTTTGAGACGACCTCGACAAAAAAAGCGTTTTAGATGAATAATTCGTTTGTTTATGAAGATATCGTTACCAAATTTGGTATTCGAAAGTTTTTCATAGTTCCCAATCACTGTACCAAATTTGATCAAAATCGGTTGACTATATCATATAGCTCCCATTGGACCGATCGGCCAAAATAACTTTTTTAAAGAAAAATTGGCTATATTTCGTTTTTTAATAAAGATATCCTAACCAGATTTGGCGTTTGGAAATTTTTTAGACCACTTAAGCAATGTGCCAAATTTGAACAAAATCGGTGGACTATATCATATAGCTCCCATAGGTCCGATCTTCCAAAACATCGATTTTTTAACAAAATTTGTTGTGTTTCGTTTGTTTGTTAAGATATTGGGACCAAATTTGACATTCGTGAGTATTTTATAGTTCCTAAGCACTGTACCAAATTTAATCCAAATCGTTTGACTAGATCATATAGCTCCCATAGGACCAATCGGTCCAAAAACACGTTTTTTATACAAAATTCGATGTGTTTTGTTTGTTTGTAAAGATATTTGAAATAACTTTGGCGTTCATATCTTTTTTAAGGAATTTAAGCACCGTGTCAAATTTTATTGAAATCGGTTGACTATATCATATAGCTCCCATAGGAACGATCGGTCAAAAAAAAATTTTTGCTTAAAAATTCTTCTGTTTTTGGTTTTTTGTGAAGAAATCGGACTTTATTACAAGCTAGTGGTACAGGGTATCCTAAAGTCGTCCGCGCCCGACTTTACGTCCGCCATTTTTTTATCTTAACATAATTAAAAAAAAAAAAAAATTAAACAAAAAATTGTCTTGATTAGGAATCGAACCAGTGACCCTAGCACCACCGAATGTTTAGCAGTCCAACACTCTACCATCTCAACTACCCTTGTAACGTATATGTGGCATATGAATTTGCTTCCATGGCGATTTGAACTAAAAACCTTTTATATATATTTATTGCACGATCATACAAAAAACTGTATATAGTAAGTCAATAAATATTAATATATAAAGCTCTTCGAAAAATAAAAAAATTGTTATCTTGATTGAGAATCGAACCAGAGATCCTAGCCCCACCGTATGTTCACCAGTCCAACACTCTACCATTTTAGCTACCCTTGTAAATGCGGCATAAGAATTTAGTTCCAAGGCGATTTGAACTAAGTCCTTTAATATATTTAAATACACTTTCATACAAAAAACTATATAGTAAGTCAATAAATATTAATATATGTGTAAATTATAAATTATAAATATTATAATAAAAATATAATTGTCTTGATTGGGAATAGAACCTGTGACTCTTGGTCCACTCCATGTTTGCAAGTCCAACACTCTACCAGCTCAGCTACTCTGTATATAGAGCACATAATTTTGCTTTCAAGGCGATATGAACTAAGTCCTTTTAGACATTTATTGCACGATCATGCAAATTATATAGTATGTCAGTATATAAAACTCTTCGAAAACTAAAAAATGGCGTACGTAATGTCGGGCACGGACGACTGTGGGATACCCTGTACCACTAGCTTGCAATAAAATCCGGTTCCTTCACAAAAAACCAAAAACAGAAGAATATTTAAACAAACAATTGTTTTTTTAACAATCGTTTCTATGGGAGCTATATGATATAGTCAACCGATTTCAATAAAATTTGACACAGTGATTAAATCCCTTAAAAAAGATCTGAATGCTAAATTTATTTCAAATATCTTTACAAACAAATGAATCACATCGGATTTCGTATAAAAAACGTCCTATTGGAGCCATATGATATAGTCAACCGATTTGGATTAAATTTAGTACAGTTCTTAGGAACTATAAAAAACTTACGAATATCAAATTTGGTTCCAATATCTCAATAAACAAACGAAACACAACAAATTTAGTTAAAAAATCGATTTTTTGGAAGATCGGCCCTATGGGAGTTATATTTATAGTCAACTGATTTTGTTCAAATTTGGCACATTGCTTAAGTGCTGTAAAAAATTTCCAAACGCCAAATCTAGTTACGATATCTTTATTAAAAAACAAAATATAGCGAATTTTGATTTAAAAAAGTTATTTTGGCCGATCGGTCCTTTGGGAGCTATATGATATAATCAACCGATTTTGATGAAATTTGGTACAGTATTTGGGAACCATAAGAAACCAAATTTGGTTACGATATCTTCATGAACAAACGAATTATCCATCCTTTTGTTTTTTTCGAGGTCGTCTCAAACACCCATATGGGGCTATATATTTTTAACCCCGATATCAAAAAATAAAATAAACTTGTCTCCTATGGAATAATATGGGATCTAATGTGAAAGTTTGGTTACTCTAGCTCTTTCCATCTCTGAGATCTAGGCGTTCAAAACAGACGGACATGGGTATATCGACTTCTCTATTCACCCTGATCATATTTTAGGTAACTTTGGGGTGTCTCCGTCGTCTCCTTCTATATGTTACATACATTTTCGGCTTTCACAAACCTAATATACCCTTTGTACCATACGGTACAGGGTATAAAAAAATAATTGTCTTGATTGGGAATCGAACCACTGACCCCTAGCCTAGCTCATGTACATAAACCCAACACTCTACCAATTTAGAAACCCTTTTATGTATGTGTGGAATATGCTTTGATTTCAAAGGCGATTCGAACTATGTTCTCTCACATATTTATGGCACGATAATAAAAAAATCATAGTTGGAAAATATATGTATATAATATATAAATCTCTTCGAACTGATTCCCTTAGTTATTGGCGGTCAATGCACAGCCCAAACGATAAGATCTACAAAGCTAAGCAAAAAGAGAGTTTTGGATATTTCCATTCCAAGTAGCGCGCTATAGCGGTTTGGTTTTTGTTTTTAGTTCTATATTACCTGATAACTGAACGCTAAGCTCTTCAGTTATGAGTATTCATTATTTTTTTTCCTAGAATAGGTTTCTCCCAAAGAGGTGGGGCACTGCGACTATAAGATTTTTGTCCCATACCCATAAATAACACCTTCCATATTGACCTAAGATGGAAGGGACTAATCCTTCTTTCCCATGTGACAGGCTCTGTCCCATACCCGCACTGGGCATTCACAAATATGTCTGGTGGTTTCATAGTCCTCGAGACAAGGTCTGCACTTTGAAGAGTCCGATAGGCCAGATGGAGCTTTAGGTCCGCTCTGCCAAGACCTTTTTTTGTAGATGTAGTCAGTGTGGAAGCACACTGTCGTGCTAGATCGTCAGCAATCGTGTTATCATCCACTTCCGAGTGTCCAGGTACCCAACATAGCACGACTTTGATCTGTGCAGACTGGGTTTGGAGGTAGTTATGGCATTCTTTAACCATCCTGGAGGAGATGCTCTAGGATGATCATGCCCTAATAGCAGATAGTTCGTCTATAATCCGATTTGTAATCCTTATCACTACCATTATCTCAACCATTCTGTGCATCCTGCATCCTGACGATAACCACTATACATGTGATGCTGTGCGGAAACGGCTTGTTTAAGCTCCATAGGCTTAATACTGTGGAAATCTGCAGACCAAAAATCTCATGCGCAGATAACATTGCAAATCTTGCATGCGGCTTAAGCAGACCTTTATCCATCCACATACTATCCATCAATTAAAATAAGTATCGCTTAAGCACCCGGGTCAAGCAGTTTCAATTTGTTCAGCAGCATCGATAAAGCGTCCAATGGCCACTCATCGTGTACCTCTTTACGTTTGATGGTAAAGGATCACTGCAGATAACGATGGCACGTAGCAGGTCGTCAATAACCACGTGCTTCACGAAAAATGGCCATTGAAAGCTTTCTCGATGCTGGTAAAATGTACGATAATAATTCAACAACTACTACTATTTCTAAACGAATCGAGGATCTGAAGAAGTCCAACACATTTTATCGAAAGCCCCAATAATAATCAAAATAAATATATAATTTGAGAGTTCCTCCAATGAAATGGCAAAAGTATCATCGTACCCCATTGGCTATGAAGTTCCCTTTTAAGTGTACAAGGAATAGTGCCTTCCAGAGTTCCTCCAAAGAAATGTGCCAAAGTGTAAAACTATCGCACAAAAAACGTGTGCAATTAATAAACAATTTAATTTAAAAATTCCATTGCGAATAATAAATCCTTATTAACCTTCCAAGTGGGTTACAGAGATTACAGTCTAAAAATTTTATCTGAACGACCCTGCAACCAACCAGTTGCTTTTATATATGGCAAACTCCAAATGCCATTTCAAGATCCGTTTGTCATGGTAACCAGCAATTGGTACAATGTCAATGGTGTCCACGAAATCCCAAACTTGACCAATTAAATGCAGGACATTCGTATGATTTATTTTTTGTCTTCTCACCACACAGACATCGCTCAGTTTTGCCTTTGCGTGGCCCTGTGGCGCTAGCTAATGTTTGAGTGGCCACCTCCACTCCGTGTACCACCAGCGATATGAGCAAATTTTCATCATGAGGTAATTCTCTAGCACGTGCAACTGCTTAACTTTGGCCAAAGCAGGCAACTCTGCACAGAGGGAGGAGCGCCACCAGTTTTGGAGGTAACTATTGAGGAGTTGCGCATCCTAGAGAACTTAGCGCATGATGAAAATATACGCTGCTGAGATGCCCAACGCTAGCGGCAGCAATATCCTCGAAACTACGGGCACTTTTTGGTCTCACTGACACGGGAACATTTTGTGCTGTGCCTGTAGAATCAAATTTTTCCACTAGACGCTCAATTGTTGATCAGGCAGGACAATTATAAAGACCATAAATTGGACGTAGCGTAATTGAGGCCACTGACTATGAATTTCGATAGTAAATTTTAATAATTTCGACTCGTTGGTGAAATGACAAACATTACTGAAGATAAATGTCTCGTGAGCGGGGAAAAATATGGCGTCGTTTGCTGTACCTATCGGTCTACTTTTGTAGCGTCCCTATTGAAAAAAACAAAATAAATATATTTTATATAATTTATTTATAATTTCTTCAAATTCAAGGAAGCTCTAAACTTTGTGCGACAAAATAAATATTTTTTTTTTGGTTTATATTGTGAAAACAACAACAAAAAAACCCAAATCAAGTAGGCTCCTCCATATTTCATATTTGTGATTGACTGGCCGAATTTTGGGAGTTTTTTCACAAATGTCAGCAATAAAGGGTCCTTGTTTGAACAATAAAACACACAGTGTAATACCCAAGGACCAAAACTCTGCGGTAAAGTCATAGCCAGTGTTTCTAATCATTTCCGGAGGCATATGGGATATGGAGCCAAACCAAAGTCAGCTAACTTGATGTGCAAACCGTATTTGAACCTCTTATTGTGACGTACCAAAGGATGCGCAGGCTTGATATCACGATGTTTAATATTTGCAGCTAAGGATTTTGAAACTCCCCGATTCACTGTCTTCTGGTGGTCTCTAGCTCAGTGCAGTTGGGGACAGGACACGCAATGCAAATGTATCAATAATTTTTATAACAGCGTTTAGGATGATGACGCTTTTTGTTATATCTTACCTTTGACTTTCATGCAAATTTATATCGATGTAGGCAAATCCTTATTGGAAAATTTTCTACACTTTTGCATATTCGGTGTTTCTGGCAGAACTTCCTTTCGCACAGGCCGCTGTTCTGCCTGATCACTGATTGTATATGTTTAAGGAATAAGGGATTCTTGGCTATGGCCAAGATTGTAGCGCAATCTAGGCGGATGTGATTCCAATTCAATGTGTGATTGTGCTATGAGTATATATTTGTTTTTTTTTGAGAGTTCCTCCAATGAAATGGCCAAAGTATCATCGTACTCCATTGGCTATGAAGTTCCTGCCGCGCCTCAGGACTCCTTTTGACCTTTTAGGTGTAGAAAGAAAAGCGTCTTCCAGTGATCGTACAATAAAATGTGCCAAAGTGCAAAACTATCGAAGGAAATACGCCTTTATAAGCATCCTACCCCATCGGCTATTAATTCCTCTTTTCCTTTTACGTGTCGATGACTGCATCTTGAATATATTCGATCTTTACCTGCAATTAATAAACAATTTAATTGAAAGATTCCATTGCTCATAATAAATCCTTACCTTAACTTTAGAGCTTTGTAACAGACTATTCCGAGTGGATTACAGAGTGCACCGCAGTCTAAAAATTTCAACTGAACGACCCTGCAACCAGTTGCTTTTATATCTGGCATACACCAAACCCTATTTCAAGATCCGTTTGCCACGGTAACCAGCAATTGGTACAATGTCAATAGTGTCCGATGCCAATGAGCACCCTTTTAAGTCTTGAGCAATAGGGCCATGAGCTTAGTCGTCCACGGAATCCCAAACATGACCAATTAAATGCAGCACGGCCGTATGATTTATTTTGTCTTTTAAGCATCCAGGCAGCGCTCAGTTGTGGCTTTGCGTGGCCCTGTGGCGCTAGCTAATGTTTGAGTGGACACCTCCACTCCTTGTACCACCAGCGATATGGGTAAATTTTCATCATGAGCTTAATTCTCTAGCCCTGCAAATTATAATCAATTTAGTTGAAAGATTCAAGTGCGAAAAATAAATCCTTGGAACTTTGAAATATGGAGCATTTGAATTTATGTATACTTGCAAAGTTAAACTCAAACAAAACAATAGTCACAGCTGCAGTGAAAGCATTCAAAATAAATAATAGTTTTCATTTATTTTTTCAATATATAGAAACTGCTACAATGGAGAGCGACACCATGGAGCCCCAAAAGGTAAAAGACGCACAAGTCGCGATGCCGCATGCGCCGCTTACAACAAGCGATCCAATTCCCGAACATGGCGATGCCAGCAACCTATCGGCATGTCCCAACTGCAGCCTTACCTTCAACTTGAAGGCTCTTAGGAAACACGTGCCCATATGGTCAAGTGTACCTTTAAGTTGAAGGTACGGCTGCTGTTTGGACATGCGGATAGGTCGCTGGCATCGCCATGTTCGGGAATTTGTGCGCTTGTTGTAAGCGGCGCAGGCGGCATCACGTCTTGTGCGTCATTTACCTTTTAGGGCTCCATGGTGTCGCTCTCCATTGTAGCAGTTTCTATATATTGAAAAAATAAATGAAAATTAAAACTTTTATTTATTTTGAATGCTTTCACTGCAGCATTGACTATTGTTTTGTTTGGGTTTAACTTTTTAGTCGTTTCTAAAATTTGACTCGTCGCGCCAACGTCGGGAGGGCACAGAGCGCCACCAGTTTTGGAGCAAACTATTGAGGAGTTGCGCGTCCTCGAGAATTTAGCGCATGATGAAAATATACGCCGCTGGGGGTACAAGGGGTGGAGGTATCCACTCAGACATTAGCTAGATCATCAGAGCGCAAAGCCAAAGGAGGGCGCTGTCTTGATGCTGAGAAGACGAAAAATAAAACATACGACCGTCCTGCAAATAATCAATTTGATTGAAAGATTCAAGTGCAAAAAAAAGATCCTTGGAGCTTTGCAATATGGAGCATTTTGCGTGGATACAGAGGGCACCAGTCTAAAAATTTTATCTGAATGATCCTGCAACCAGTTGCTTTTCTCAAAATCCCATTTTAAGATTCGTTTGTCATGGTAACGAGCAGTTGGTATTAATATCCCAAATGTAAGTGTCCAGTGGCAATGAAGTGGAGGTGGCCAATAGCTAGAGCGCCAGGGCCACGTAAAGCCAAAGCAGGGCGCTGTTTGGTTAGTGAGAAGACCAAAAATAAACCAATTGAAAGATTCCATTGCGAATAATAAATCCTTACCTTAACTTTAGAGCTTTGCAATATGGAGCATTGTGAGTGGATTACAGAGGACACCAGAGACTAAAAATTTTATCTGAACGATCCTGCAACCAAAAATCGCTCCTTTAGTACAAAATCACAATTATTGGAGCTTCTGCCGGTATTGGGCTCTTTATTGGTCCGACAATAGTGACCAAGCCATGCGGAGTTCTTGGATCAAAGTGAAAGCATCTACAATTGTACGGATACTATTTCAAGATCCGTTAATCATGTAACCAGCAGTTGGTAAAATGAACAAACGGTTTTCTCCTTCTATACAGAGTGGCGACTACCACTCGTTTTGGAGGTAACTATTAAGGAGTTGCGCGTGCTAGGTGTATCTGGGACCAAACATAAACCATACGATCGTGGCTTTGACCCAAGAATGCCGCGTGGCTAACATCCAATATAAAATTTTCATAAAAAAAATTATAGTTTACAACTTTGTGTGATCTTTTTAAACAGAATTGTAGACATGGACAGCAAGGAGAATATCTGCGGAGGTTCTCCATCCGTACGTCAAGGACTTTCAGAGCCACAGGAAGGTGAGCAGGGGAAAAACAGAACAGAACCAAAAGCCAGCTCCAAAAGGATTATAAGTATCAACAAAAACAAAGTGGACAACGGGCTTGGCTCCAGCCCCAGGGCGAGCAGGCCCACAAGGCTGCACGGCAACAACTACAACAAGAACGAGGACCGCGAAATCTACAGCAACAAGGTGAGTTGCGTCAAGATAAGCAACAAACCACCATCGGGTGGGGTAAACATCCACCTCAACATCGGAATAAGGCTGGCACAATTGGCAACCCTGGCGCAATTAATATTGTCGGAAAAGCAAAAAGCCCACTATCGGCAGAAGCCAAAAATTATTGCGATTTTGTACTAAAGGAGCGATTTTTAGTGCAATATACCAATTTCAAGCGACTATTGAAATCTTCTCTTGCTCTCGCCATGCGATTCTTCTGCAACTCATTTGATGGTTTTTTTGGTCCTCAGGCAATGATGTGAAATCAGATTTAAACACTTTTTTTCACATTCGTACCACAAATTTTTTTCCATGTGGTATTTTTTACAGATTTTTTTTTTTTAAATTATTTTTTTGGAGCACTAAAATTTAAGAGAACTTTACTGTTCGACTGTTCGGAATATAATGAAAAAATAAATTCTCCTTTCAATGGTGTAACTTTTATGACAAAAAACAAAGCCTACTTAGTTTTCTAATTTGTTTAGCTGAACATATTCAGACAGGCAACTTTATACTAAATAGTGCGACCAAGTTATTGGTATGTTTATATTGGATAGTGTGACCAAATTGGAGGTATCTATTATAAGTTAGTGTGGCCTAGCTTGAGCAAATATACGTTTCAGTTCTAAAACCAATGTGTAAGATTTTTAAAGTTTTTAATTGATTTTAAAAGTTAATATAGCCGATTTTAGTAATTAATATACATCGTTAGAGTGTAAAATGGAAAAAATTATGAAAGAGAAAAGATTTATTAATTTCTATTCAACTCTAGTGAAGGCTAAAAAGATTGATATAGAAATGCTTGAAAGTCTGTATCTCATCTGGCTATTCTTCCATTCTCCGAGGGCTCCATTGTTGCTTCATTTGAATCTTGTAAGCGTTAAGGTTCAGAGACGTATAATTCTTTCACAGAGAAACCATTTTCAAGGTACACCCGTACCAGGCTTACACTATGTTCGGTTTACCAAAAGATTCATGACCAAAATCGTGATATCGGATAGCATCTACTTTGAACTGATATGCTCCAAATTAAGATTGTTTAATAACCAAGCAAACACATGGCCTACCCTGTATCATACCTTTTATTTTCCGTAAGCGTTCCTCACAAAGAGGTGTGGCAGTGCAACCAAAAGATCTTTTGTACCATACCAATAAACTATAGCAAAAGACTTTTCGCTTTCCGCATAAATAACAGTAGGTCTTTTGTTGGTATTGACCTAAGATGGAAGGGAATAATCCGTTCCTTTCCCATGTGACAGGCTCTGTCCCATACCAGAGCTGGGCAGTCACAGCGCATATCACACAATATGTCTGGTGGTTTCATCGTCTTCAAGACAGAGCCTGCAATCTGAAGTGTCCGATAGGCCAATTTTCTGTAGATGGTAGCTAACAGTGTGGTGACCAGATAGCTATGCTACCAGGAGTTTTAAGACTAAGACCTTTTGTCTTCAGAGATTTGACAAGCACTTTTGCTTGACCCTGCCCCGGTAAGGAGAACCAGTATCTCCTATGTTCTCCTGCAGCCCATTTGTTTATCATGGTCTTGATTGTGGACCAACCTATACCACAGAACGACGCAGGAGATGTAGTCAGGGTGGAGGCTCCCTGTCGTGCTAGATCTTCAGTGATCGTGTTACCATCCACTATTGAGTGTGCTGGTACCATAGCACGACTAATTATGGCATTCTTTGACCATTCTGGAGAAGATGCTCCAAGATGATAATGCCCTAAAAGCAGCATGGCTATCTGTGTAACTACAGATGTTTGATCCCATAGTTCCCTTGTGAATGATACTTAGGGCGTAGATGTCTATGGCATGAATCTCTGCCTGAAAGACGCTGGGCCAAA
>JBAMAX010000068.1:0-24644 GCA_037043745.1 Chymomyza amoena
ATGTCTTATTAGCTCTTTTAGAGTATATCTACTTTGATACATCTCTTCAAGCTTTCCTCAGCGTATGTTTGTTTAGGTTTGGTTAGTTTTTTGGCGAATCCTGCAACTTGAACTTTGACATCTAAACAAAATATGCGTCCAACTTGTTGCGCTGTTTGGACTACGCCCGCAACAAGCAACCCGGCTAATGACAGCTCCCCCAGCTCCAGCTTCAGCGTTGCCCAGTTTCTGGTTGACCTGCCCCTTCCCCGCTCTTGCTTCACTGCCACAAGTTGCAACTACTACTTGTTGCTATCACCGTTGAGTGAATTTGTATGTTCACAGTTTAAAGAGCGCGCTTGTGCCTAGACTTGCTAACCTGACTGTAGACCGCGTTGGTAGCCTCTGTAGCTTGTAGCTTAACCTTAAAGTTGCTGCAGATATTGGTGTTGTTGTTGGCTTTTTCGGGCGCGAAAGTGAACACAGTATGGTATGGATAGAGGTTCATGTTCCGGTCCATGCTGCAATACTTCTTTACAATAGCTCAAGAATACCGCTATCATTATTCTTACTGCCTGATGTTGGCTGCCGTTGACTCCTGCGCTTAGCCAGAGTCAGAGCCATGGATAGCTGGCTATAGCTTCAGCTTCAGCCTTGGTCTCCAGCCGATTCTCATTTTAATGAACCGCCGTTCTATTTTTCGCTGATCTTTCGCCACTAATAGGAACGTGTTCATGTCGTCGTCGTTGAGCCAAGCTCCTCCATAGCTGGAACCGACAAAAACAACAGCAACAAGTAGTAGGAACAGAAAAAAAAAGACAACTGGAAGCACCACCAGCGTTTGCGGCTATGGGGCTTAAATCTATGAGGACGCCTTACAAACTATGCTTAAGTGATTGTCAAGTTAGGCTTTTAATTTATCATCCATAGACAAGACGGCGGTACTGGGTTGACTACGGGTGGGAGACGCGCTCGGAGAGAGCTCGGTAGCGCGTAGCTCAGAACAGAGGAGAGGCTAAGTAGAGGTTAGAGCTGGGTTAGGCTACCTTTTTTTTTTGCCGTATGCTCCAGCGCTATCCAAGTTCCATTTTGTTGTTGTTGTTGTTGTGGGCAAAGTGTTTGCAGGCGGCGCGTTGCATAATCTCGCGCTTCCTTGACACGGGCAGCTCCTGACGCTGCTGTTGCCACTGCCACTGCCACAACCAGTTGTTGTCGTTTGTAGGCACTGCTGCTGCTTTGGTAACCTGTGTCCATGTCTGGCCTCTGCCTGGGTGTTCAGCCATGTACGCCGCCATAACGTTCCACATTCCGGCATAATTGATTTTAAGCTCAGGTCGCTAATAAATCCTAACTTTATCGCTTTTCGTTGTAAAATGTTGCCGGTAAGCAACTTTTTTTTTGCTCTTTTCTTTTAGCTTTATTTATTTATTTATAGTTGGTTTTTTTTCCTACTGCTGTTTAGCTTTTTGCGGCACTGATAGCACTTGCCGGTGCATCATTTGGGGGCGGTTTATTGGACCAAGTGCTGCTCCGTTGATGATGCTGACGGTAGCGGTTGAGTGCACTGTACTCCATCCAGCTGATTGCCTAATAAATAATGATAGCTAATGCTTTTCCAGTTGATATTCTGCATTTGAGAAGCTTTGAGAGATGTTGCAACATTAGTTCTGGGAAGCTGCGTCGTCGTTTTGTTGTTTGGATATTGGGATAAACAGTGGTTTGGTATTTAAAGTAAATAAACTGAGGTTTTGCGATGCAATTAATATTAAGCTATCTAGGCAAAATGTGCAAAAATGCACAAATGACGGCGTGAGCAACCCTTACAGTAAGGCAGAATTGTAAATATGCCCGAAAAAGAGTGTAAACCGTGAATTGTCGTGAAGCTTTCAATTGTACCAAAAAGAGTATACAAATACGGTCACTCTAGTAATTATTTTTTCTTTTTGTAGAAGACTTTTTGGGCAAGTATGCCATAATTTTCATAATGAAGAACTTGGGTCATGCGTCAATGTTAATATTTCCAGCTTTAATTACTCTTTTACAAGTTGGCCATTTTGCCATTGAAGCAGATATACCTATTACACATCCTAAATATACAATAGATTGTTAACTCGATGTCATTAGTAGATCGACATCGCATCTACGATACTTAATATCGGTATCGAATGTTAAGTAACGACTGCATATCATTCGATATCCAATACATCGGAAGCGTTGTTCAATATATCGGTATAATTATAGTTATAGAACTGTAGCATGGCGATGCGATGAACATTATGGAAATAAAGAATTTACAGGGTATATAATAGTCTGCATTGACTAAATTAAATTAAATAAAACGGAATTTGTGTGCTTAGCGAGCAGTGGGCGGAGACCCTTAGTAGTATGCTAATAAATACTTTAAGTTGGTGTTGAATATTAAGTATCGACCTCTGAGTAGTTGTTTTGTACACCTTTCATATTGTTATTCAATATTAAGTATCGACTCAAAGCAAACCATTTTAATATCCCGGAAGCTACTTTCAATATATCCGATAGGTTCGACACCTCCTCAGTGTAATACTGGTACTAAAAACCAATGTTTCCTAAATTCTCTGCCAATATCAAGTAATGACACCCTTAATATCAATATCGAATTAAGTATCGACCTCAAATCATATAATTTTGTGTACATCGCATATCCTCAAGGTTAGTCTGGAACTAACTCCTAAATTTTCTTTGCCAATTCAGGGCAAAAAAGGGTTTCTCACTTCGAAGTGTATGCATTTTAGAGCTTGCAAAAACTGTGAACCAATTTTTTCAACTTTTCGAGGGTCCTGACCCGAAATATTATACTACATATATACACCACTAATATCGGTGAGAGCGAATATTAAATATCGTATTGGATAGGTATCGCACATTCTCGGTGTAACTCCTAAAATTCGTTACCAATCAAGACATGTTTAGGATTTGGTCATAGGAGCGATTTTTCACTTCGAAGTGAATATATGTCAGAGCTCGCACCAAATTGTTAATCCCTTTTTCAAACTTATGGAGGGGCTCCGACCCGAAAACCCACAAAGCTATCCCTAATATTGGAGTCGTCGAATTTTAAGTATCAATCGCAAAGTATGGGATTTTGAATATTTCGAAAATGATTTCAGCAGAGGAAAACTGGTAATAAGTACCTATTACCGATTTTAATGAAATAATCATCAGAGGGTGGGTGATAGGATAAACAAGTTAAGAGCTGCATTATATCAAAATCTTGCCATCTGCAAAAGGTATTTGCGTTTCCCTGAATTGTGAAGAAGGGAGCATGAGTGCCAAAAATAAGAAAGCTATTATAGAGTCATTTTTCTAACATCTAATGATTTTGTGGGATCAGGTCTCTGGAAGGCTTTCAGTACATTGTTGCTTATCAGGTGGTGGGGTTTTTTTTTCTTTCATTATTTTGCGGATCAAGTTACTTTAGACAAAAAGGCTTGATGGGAAGGCACATCGGAGAAGACTCCTCTTCTCCTCTTCTAGGAAGAGGCACTTCAAATAGAGTGAAGCGATCGATTATCTAAAAATATGAGAGCTTATCAAAGGATTCTTCATGGCCTTTTCTCTGAGCTGATTTTAGTTCACATCTAGGACCCAGCGATTTTAAGATTCCATAATAGATAGAAAGAAAACCAATTGAAGCCTATTATAATATATAGTACCTATCTATATAAAATGATTTCCCATAGCTTAGCTTATGTAGAAAAATACGGTCAAAAGTGAAGAGGTTAAACATTAATATATTAGACTTAAAACACCTTTGGATCGGTTTCTCATTTTTTTTATTATTTAATATTGTAACGTAAAATTTTCTTCAAGCTGGTATTTGCATTTTGAAAGGGTCTAGTAGGCGCAGATGACTCCAATCACTAATAATTCTGTACCGCTAGAGAATTTACAATAAATTCTACTTATAGTATAATATAATAATAGTAATAAGTAATAGTTTAGGATTTATCTGATAATAATACAAAAAAGATTTTGATTTTGATAACTCTTGATAAATCTTTATTCAAAATTTACATGAATGCTCTTATTTTTATCCGGCAGCTGACTTGCAGTCTTTCGTAGTTTCCATTTATATCACGATTTTTCTCGCTAAGAATATTGAAAATTTATTTCAAAACCTGATTTTATATTGATTCCCTATAAATTCGTATAAGTTCAAGTCCAAAATGTTGTAAAGACTTAAAGAAGGCGAATCCGGAGACTTCTGAAAGTTATCCCAAAAAAAATTTAACATATTTCATGTCGGAAATATGTTAGTCTGTTTGTCCAAATGCCCAGATCTTGACGTCTATAAGAGCCAGGATAACCAAAATTTATAGGGTGGCAAGTTATGATTGTTAGAATGTTTTAATAAAAAAATTAAATTAAAAAACCCCCGATACAAGAACTTAAGTAATTTTCATTTAAAAAGTAAAAAATAATAAAAGAAACTTAATGTTAAAGTACCTAAGAATCTATTAATAATTCTAAAAAAAAATACGTCGCGTTGGGGGTCACGCGAGGGCAGACGTCGCACAGTGGCTCGGCAGCCGCAAAAGCGTTGCAAAAATCAAAATTTTGATGTAATCATTTTATTAAACCAATACATGTATCTGATTTAGAATTTTCTAGGATCACGAATATATAAATTTTATTCAATTTGGCAGAATAGTTTAGTTCCTACAGCCGCTCAAAGTTGAGTAAATTTTCAACTATAAAAAATATTTTAACTTTTGGAATAAAAGTTAATGTTTAAAGTTGCTTTGTAAAAAACTATGAGGCCAATTGCTTTTTTTTTAGTTTCTATAAAAAGGTATATAAAATTTAAACATAAACAAAAAAAAACAGCTTCAATCTTTTGTAGTTTTTTCATTATTTCCGTTTGCCTAAACCACTATATTTTGGCCACTTTTTCAACTTTTGAAGAAAATAAAAAAAACCCAATTTACTGTATTTTTTGTTTTTAACGTAAATATGTTTGTTATTAATCTATTTACCTACTCTAAAAATATTATTTGCGTGCATTTGCGTGTTTGGCTGTAAGACCAGTAAAAGCCTGGAAACCCAACTACAAAATATACTGCCGCAGGTATAAGAAGAAGAATATGCACTAGATGCAGGCATTAAATTGAGAGTTGTTTGCTTATATTTTGACTTAAAAAAAAATAGCCTACCTGTGACATTTGAAAAAAAGGGTTGACCAATTCTTTTTTTGTATTTCCAGGTAGTTGTAAAAGATATAATATAATTTAATTTGTACCTGTTACTTTTTCCTGGATAAAGGCTTAATATTTGTATATATTTGCCTGAATATATAGAATTTTAACTTTAAAAGAACACACATTGCAGTAATAAGTATTTTTAAATATAATTCGCAAGCAGTGATTTTATAAGTATAACGATGTCTTTGGAAAACATAAAATTATTTGAGTTGTTCAGAAACTCCATAACTCCGAAGGAGTTCGTTTCGGCAATCGTGAAAGAACTTAACGTTGAGGAAGCAAATATAGATAAGTTTGATGATTTAAAAGCTAAACTTTCTCTTATTTACGCCCAAATAAAAGTAAATTGGCAAAACTGTAGTCGCTGCAAAGAAAACTTTGTTAGGAGACACGAAAACTGGCTAAAAGGACTTACCCATATTGACATTTTGCCAGAAGAACCTCAAACGTCTACGCACCGAAAGAGAGGAAGACCTGCCAAATGTTTGGAACACTAAATCAACTTTGACATGGGCTTTTTGTAAAAAAACACAAAAGGATTTTCAAAATTTGGATAATTCTTTTATTGAAGAGGAAAATCTGGAATTTGGTATTTCTCCATTGCACGCCCGAACTAGATGCATGGATTCATTTAAGGACAACACTCCAGATAAAGAAAAACAAAGTTTCTGGAAAAAAAAATACAAGAAGATTTTAATAAGAAACTTGGACTGAAAGTCGATTGCCCCAAATATGGATATGGTAATACAACTGATGGAAACTCATCCCGCAAGTTCTTTGAAGAACACAAAACTACGTCAGAAATAACTGGAGTGGATGAAGATATTTTTAAAAGATTGGGTACTATTTTAAATATTCTGAATTGTAAGAAAAAATTTAACGGCAGTAAATTTGGTGAATATGCGACTAAAACTGCAGAGCTGCTACTGGAAAAATATCCGGGAAAGAAACTAACTCCCACACTTCACAAAATTTTGGCACATGGCCAATCTATAATAGAATATCATTGCCAATACAGAATGTTAAGTCTTTTAGATATCCCCTCAAATGTAAATGTAGATGATTATTTTACAAAATACTGCTGATATGTGAACAAATATAGCATTAAGATTTTCTTCATAAATATGGCGAATATTGCACAGGCAACAAAATCCAACTTCAACAACATATTGCGCAGCTCTTAGATATCGTATCATCACATATGAGTACTTATATTAAAGCCTGAACATATTCCTTATAACTACAATTTATTTTATTAAAATATTTTAATTGGTTTAGAAAATATGCAAAAATATGTACATATTGTTCAAGAGCGAATATTGCACAGGCCACAAAATCCAACTTGAACAACAAATTGCGCAACTCGTAGATATCGTATCACCATGTAAGAATACTTATTTAAAAGCCTAAAGATTTTTCTTTCAATTGCAATTTAATTCATAAAAATATCTCAATTTGTTTAGAAGATATGATTTTTGCAACGGATTTTCAGCTTTTGAGCCACTGTGCGTCGTTGACGGTCGTATCTTACATGCAAATTTTTTGAAGTAATTCTATGAAAGTTTTTGAAGTATTTTCTTAATTTTGTTTTTAAGTTCATCTTTGTTGCTTAATTAGACTATTTGTATTTAAATTGTTAGTTTAGGAGCTAGCTCATTAGATGGATCTACGCAAAGTACAACTCAGAGTTCAGAGTTCAAAACTTTGCGCCCACTTGTTCCAGAACGAATTGCAGAACAAGCTCTCCATTGCACTTGACGAACAGTTTGCAACAGTTGCAAGACTTTGAGATATTCAGAACAATTCAGTAAGAAAAAAAGCAAACCCAACAACAACAACAACATTTTGCGCTCGTTTATGGTCAAATGGCAGGGTGTCCACTGGACAGCCACTGGACAGGCACTGGGATGCATCAGCAGACACAACGGCAGCTGCATGGTCGCCAATTATCCGTACAAGATTCTGTGCACAGAGCCCCCGAACCTAGAAGGAGATACCCAAGAACCTAGAGCCGTGTTACAAGTTATTTTTACTATCATTGTGGTCGGTGTGGGGCTGCCAAAGTGCTCCAGCTTGTTGGTTTGTCGCCTGTACTGGACTGGATGAGGCTGCTGCTGCCTCCATCGGCTGCTGCCTGCTATCTCAGTGCCAGCTTGTCCAGCTTTTATCCTATGCGTCTGCCTAGTTGTTGCATGCTGCCTCTGGATGTTTGTTGCAAGGTCTTGTTGAACGCGTACTGATCTGTTCTGTTCGGTTCGGTTCAGTGTTGTATTTTATCGCAAAAATACTACTTGAGTAGCTTTATGGCCCATGTAGGCCAATAAAAAGCTGACAAAATAATATTGTCTGTGCGAATTTGCATTGCCCCGAAATGGGCCAATCTACACATGTCTATATATAAAGATTCCCCCCGATATGTGTTTGTGTATGTGTGTATTTTATAGATATCAGTGGCAAACCACACACATACATATATGCTACAGTCAGCTCGATCATTCCAACAGCTAATTTGAAACATTCGCGTTGATGTTGAACCCTTCCTGGAATCAAATCGTGATTTGGCTTGGTTTAATACACTTATAAGGAGTATGGTGAGCTTAGCGAGCTATTTGTAACTAGGGTTTTGTGAATGAAGAATCTTTAGGGAAATCTTTAAAATCATGTGTGCCCTAAAATTGCCCGAACTATGCTATCCTGACTTGCTATTTCACTATCTTTTGTAGATCTGCTATAAAATGTATAGTAAATTGTTTTGGTTCATTTTTTTTTTAATTTATTTCACGGTTTTAATCTTTATTATTAACAATTAATGTGAATTTTAATATAGAAATTTAAGAGTTATGGTTTTAATAACCTTTTCCTTTTAGTTATAATATTATGACTTCAAAAAATTTACAATGATAGTATTATGATTACCGAAATTGGGAAAAAAATTAAAAAAAAAAACAAACTGAAGAGAACTGGCTTTATAATATGTTCAAAAAATGTTGAAAATGTTAAATTTGAATGAATTTCCCGCAATTCCCTTTATAATTTCCCATAATTACCATGCCTAGCCAAGAAGAAGAGTTACAATGCTATAATACAATGGTTGGTTAATATTATTTTTTAACGATGTTCAAACAGCGAAATTTGAATAAATTTCCTAATGATCCCAAAGTTAAAAACAAAGTTAAATTTTCAAAAAAATTATTCTGTACGATTTTGTTTGTAATATGATGGACTGGGTCAGCGATTCTCCATTTGCTTAAACGATTTTGAAACTGAATTTTTTGACTGCAATTTTTCGCGTTTTTGAGTCAATCATTAATAAATTTTTATTTTTAAAACAATTTCCCTCAATAACTACTATTTAATATGGTCATATAAGAAGAAGAATTATATGAAGAATTAATATCAGATACTGTATTTGTTTAAATTAAACTGCTGGTTCTTTAATTTATTGAAAGACTCTAAATTGTAGATAACTTTATGAATTTTCCCAAATTTTCCCTTAAGCCGAAAATTGATTTTAAATGCCAGAAAAGTCGGACAGACAAATTTATTTCTACAAATTTTATATTAAAGTTGTGTCTCGCTACAGCAACCGACAGAAAAAGTAAAATTAAGGGGAATACTCGCTTTCGTTTTTGATTCCTTTATGAGTTTTTTCGTTCATTTCAGCTTGAAAATGCGATCAAAATTTGGTTCACTATTTAGAGGATTTTGATTGTTCGCTAAAAAATGTACTCTATGTAAAAATCTTGATATTCACTATAGCGGGGGTTCACTTAATCCATATAACTATGCTTTATAATATCCCTAATTTGCCCTTTAGCCCGACAATTGACTTTAAGTGCCAGAAAAGTCGGAAAGACAAAGTTATCTCTATTTACCTCGACACCGGTGTCAGATCTACGGGGATTTTAGCGTCAGATTTCTCTTGATCTGATAATTATTTGTTGTGATCACTTAAGAAGATTTATCTGAAGAACTATCAGATACTGCTGTATTTGCTTATCAAATTTGTGGAAGACTTTGAATTATAAAAATGTTTTATTGCTCTATAAATTTCCCCTTAACCCAAAAATTGATTTCGAATATTAGACAAGTCTATAAGACAAAGTTATCTCTATTTACCTCGCCAACAGAGTCGGATCCGAGAGGGATTTTCATGATTTTCATAAATGGGTTGGCAGCTTTTTGCGAGCTAGGATATGCAATACACTTCGAAGAATAATCCCAACGTAATACCCAATCCTAGAACCACATCTGCTATCAACATTGAACCCAAAACTAATCTTTAAAACTAGACAAGGGAATGTCCCTGGAATATTATTTTATTGCCTTTGTGATGCGGTTTTCTGCTTAAGAAACTCGATATTGATAAATAAAAAAAAAATGTATCTATAATACATGAATCTTAAGATGGTTCAAAAGGAAAAAATATTTTGAACTTATAGTTTTTATAGTCAGTACATTTTTTTAAAACCACACCTAAAACGCCTGCCAACTTTGCTCTATTAATAGAAATTAAGGAACTAGATACTGCTACTTTGTAAATTTTTAAGAAATATATCATGGCCTGATTATTTACAATCAACAAAAATTTTTCGTTTGTCTATTTCTGTCTAACAATTGTTTTAACACAAAATTCAGCCAAATAATTCCATTCCAAGTTCAAAAAAATGTCCTTATATAATCTCTAAAAACCCTTAAAATTAGGTATTTTGCAGATTTTTTGCATTAGGATTCAGTGGCTCTAAGAACATATGTATATATATTAATCTTTTATTCGGGACCCTTTAAAATCTGTCTTTATGAATAAAAATTTTTATTTATTCAATAAATACTCTAGATTTGAGCGAAATCGTTTTCAACTGATAAAATTATTTTTTATACGAAACTTTTTCTTAGTAAGAAATTTTCAAATATGTTTTGTCAACGAATATTCTACTTCAAAAAACGATATCTCGAAAAGTAATCGAAATTTTGTTAGCCTTAACATATATGCAAAAAATATCAAAATCTTAAATATCGCATTTAATATTGTAAATAAATAAATTTACTTATATGAAACTAACTTTTAGGCCGGGCTTCGGAAAATAAAAAACAAAAACGAATATATTTTATTCTTATTCATTTTTGCGTGCTTCCAATTGCACATTTTTTGTTGTCACTAACTTCAAAAATTTCCCTTACTTACCTTTAGTGTGAAATCTCTTAATCCTATTAAAAGGGATATTTTGTATCCAAGACATCAACCATTTATGCAAAATATGTGTGGGTTGAACCAGAAAATCAATTGAATCTAAGTTTATATCAAAGTATAATTTAAAAAATTTCAGTTTAAATTTCATACAGCTTTGAACCTATTTAGTGAATTTGATTTAGTTTACAAAAAATAATTTATTTAAATGCCATTAAATATGTGGTTTCTGACTGAATAGTGTAAATTTTACAATGCCTTATATAAAAACAACGATATTTTAGTGAAGTTCAGAACCTCAGGAAGTCTACCTACTAATCAAATGCAAAAAGGTTCAAATACAAATTAAATGTCTCAACTTTTTTAAAGTTTTAATTGCCTTATTTTAACTCATTTAAATATCACTCAGCTATTAATCCACTAATAAACAGCCACTGCCCAAATGCAAAAAGGTTCAGAACCGAACTAAATAACTTTACTGTGTTTAATTGCCTAATTCTAGTTCATTAAAATATCACTCAATGCAGGTGCAGCTTTCATATTAAAATTCTCTCTAAATGCACTCAATTTGTTTGTGTCATTTTTTGCCATTTTGCCATTTTGCTTTCTCGCTGGAATTTGGCGGAGCTTTTTTTATTCATGCGCATGCTCGTTGCACTCATTACTTTCGTGATAAGTCGAAGTGCGTGGGCGGTCTCGGGTTCGGGTTTGGGTTCTTTGCGCTGCGCGTGTGTGTGTGTGTAAGTATGTGCGCGTGATAGTTATGTAATAACAAGTGCATAGTGCAAGCTGTTTTGATTTTTATTTAATTAAATGCCGGCTGGCAAAGCTGTTGTTATGTATGTCATATGTGCTCTATATATAAAGTTCTATATTTTTGTTTTTTTTTTTATATGTTTTTAATGTGGTAGTGTAATAAATTGTATGTATGAAAGTGCGTGGTGTCGTTCAGTGCGTGATTTCGTTTTATGCGCTTCGTTCAATGCGTCGTATCGTTTAATGCGTTTCGTTGAGTTTGCGAGTCGTAAGGGAGAAAACATATTTATATAATGTAAAGGTAACTAACTGCTTTTATTTACTGCATTTAAAATGTTTTACAAAATATTCAAAGTCATCTTTAGTGCATTAAATTAAGAAGCTAACGAAAATCAAATCAGATATTTTGTTTAATGCATAATTTAAAAAACCAAAAACTTGTTTGCTTGAATAATTTTTTTTTTTTTTGCAAATTATTAATTTTTTTTTAGGTTCAACTTTTTCTTTAGGGGGCTAACAACATTTAACCAAATCTTATACTTATGGTGAATCGCTTGGCACAAGCCAAAAATTAGAAAATATTTTTTAAGAATCAAAAGCAAATGTTTTGCTATTAAAAGAAACATTTGCTTTATAAGGAGGAATCTATCTTAGCACACCAACAGTTTTTAAACCCCATTCTATGAAAGCTATTCAGTCTAATCTTGTATTTTTTTGCTACAAATGTCTTATATGATAAGATTTGAGTTCAAAACCCCATCCTTCATAAGCTGCAATCAAATAGTCCAATACTTTATGGTACAAAGGGTATATCAAGTTTGTACAAGTCAAAAATGTATGAAACATACAGAAGTAGTCGTCGGCAATCAAAAAGTTACGTAAAGTATAATCAGGTTGCCTAGAGAGATCGATATACCCATGTCCGTCTATGTGAACATCTAGCTAGAGCAACCAAACTTTCAGATTAGATCCCTAATTATCTTATTGGAGACAAGTTTAGTTATTTTTATATCCCAATTATATTACATGTGTAGCTTCCATAGGTGAGTTCTTAAGCACTGTGCCAAAAAAATAGGCCAATCTAGCTCCAATCGATCGGTTAAAAAAAGTGTTTAATGCAAAGTTCGTTGTGTTTTATTGTTTTAGGAAGATACCGTAAACAATTTTGGTGTGCTGTAGTTTTTTTTTTTAGTTTTCCGGCATTTTACCAAATTTAATCAAAACATGTTATATATGATATAATATATCAAATAGTCCAATAGGACCGATCGGTGGTAATGCAAAAACATTTTTTTTGTTTATTTATGAAGATATCGTAATCAAATTTGCTAATCAGCCGTTTGTTGGAATTCTTATATATATATCGAATTTCATTGCAAGTTGATGGGATAGGAAATCTCAAGGCATCCGTGGCCGACTTTAACGTATTTAAATCATCTTTATAAGTACTACAATACTCCCTTAGATGGCTTGATTCTTCTTTTCATAAAATCATGTTCAATGTATAAAGCATAAAAGGCAGCAATACAAAGTAAACTTCAGGCATATAAATGATTTACGCAGAACGAGAGTGTTAATAGTGGTAGCTCCCTAAGGTACGTCAGCTGGAAGAAGCGTAAAAAAAAACGATTAATGAGATTTCTCTATAAACTTCACCTTTGAAAATGTTTCTACTATTCATTAAGTTGCACTTACTTCTGGGAAATATTTCTGCAAAATATGTTCATAATATGACTCCTCCAGAACGCCAGCAATATTCTCTCACTGTGATAATTATGCTCATCTCGGCGTCACATCATCAGTTAGATAAGGTTTACAACAGCTGAGACAAGTGTCGGATGGTTGTGAATCCTGTTCAGCACTGTCAGGAGCTTAGCCTAGGGTAGCGAATTAAACATGTCCGCTTGAAGTGAGTTATCCGATACGAAGTGAGTGTCTTCCATCTATTTCGTCTTCCTTGGCAACCCTAAACGTTGAAGAAGCAGGCCATATATTTAGGGTATGCAGGGCTTTAATACTTCCAGTGGACAATAGTTAAACAGATGTAGCAGCAAATCCATGGCATGGTCTTCGCATTTCTTCAAGGCTAACAACTAGAGTATGATAATCAAAATGTCAGGCTGGATGTTTGGAAAAATACAGAGATTTATAATAAAACATTGGATTTTAGGGTTTCCAAATATTCAAGCTTGTAGCTTACCAATTTGTAAAGCTCTGTCAGCATCTTGGTTAGAAACCGTCAGAGAGATTCCAAATCGCTAGTATAAGCTGGTATAAATATCTCAACCGAAAAGTTCTCTTCTTAATTTGTTCAGAAGCTACTCTGTTATCTTCTCCAGCTAATGCGTCATCAGTGGTATCATGCGATAGATAGATTTAAAGTTATCCCATCTCGTAACAATCTCTATTCGCAAAACGAAGTGGATATCGCTTAAAGGATATGGTTTTTAACTTTCCTGCCATCTCATTAATTAAGTGCGGCCATTTTTGTGGAAAGTCGGATTTGCCAAAGATTGTAACTGATTCACCGACGTGACTGCCGCAATATGATGAGTTTGCTTTTACACTCCTTTAGGTGCTTTCCTATTTATTATTATTATTTATTATTTGATAGTCTTTACATTGATTTAAACAACTATGGCGCTTGATTCTAACGATGAAAGAATATCAAGATATCAGATCAAGAAGATAATAAAATTATGAACTGTTTTACAATCTTTAGTCAATCTTTAGCTGAGCCTGAGCACTCTATCTCAGAGAGGACACTTGCACATTGCGTGACCTTCAAATGGTTGGATCATGACTCACCGCTGCAAACAATTTCCATCAAAAAACTTTTGATATCGGTTGACTAAACTGGGAGAGAGAAAAAATCGAGAGTAAAAAAGACTTATGTATGTTGTCCGGAAAATTTATAAGCACGATTTTACTTCACAATTTGGACAATGTTATCAAAGTTCTAGTTTTCTGGGTTGGTCAAAAAACTTTTAATACATTTGGGTAATGTCATCTGCATAATTTGATCAACTCTAAATCGTTCCCGTATTACTTTGCGACAAGAGTTTTGTAAAGTAGAGATATTTGGATCCTGAATTATGCGCACTTCGTTGACAGGTTCCACAACGTATAACCCTACATGACAAGGAGTCTCGTGCAACTTAATATGTGTTCCCTTTGAATATATGTAGAAATTGGTTCCATTGTATATAGTTTCCAGCATTCCTACTTGTGGATCATCCGCCGCCAGAAACTTAATGACGAAACGTAAACATGTCTCGACTTTTTCGGAGTCTTCAAAATATTGAGGGTCAACGGTCAGTATACTCTCAAGACTAAATGCTCTTGCAACGGGATCTAACATCAATCCCACAGCTACGTCTATCCGTGAGCCCATTGCTATAGTTTTGAGCTCTAGGGTTACACTGTCGCCTATTAGCAAGTGCTTCTTTAAAAAGACCACGCCAAGTTCTTTGCCTTCTCGTACGGCCACGGTGGCATCCTTTAGCAACATGATATTTGAAGTATGCGATGGGTGGAACTGCAGTAACCCCGTTTCAATTTTACTTGAAGGATTTGCATCGTGCACTTCTTGAGCTGCGGCGTCCATATTCAATTTTTCTTTAGTTTTTAATTTAATAATATGCTCCAGACAGTTGTGCTTAAAAAAATAAACTCAATAACTCAACTAACCAATTTGATAAGAATGAAAAGTTAGTCAGTGCTAAGGAGACTATTCGATAAATATTTTACATTCGCCGTGGCAGTGTTTGGGAAAGTTCAAAGGCAACTTTTTGTTTAAATTTACACTAGTTCTCAACACTTCCAATTCTTATTCTGGAACTAGCTCATTGTTTACATATGGAAAGTTGCATATACCACAAAAACTTGAGCAAAGATTATTATTGGCAGCGAATATCATTTGACAGAGAACGCCTCCCTTGGGAGGCTCTTTTTCTCAAGGATTTGGAATCGACAGTAAAAAATGACTAATGTTCTTTTCAAATTTATTACCACCATTTTATTTCGCAAGTTGAACAATGTTATCAAAGTTCTAGTATTTCGGGTTAGTCAAAAAACTTTTAATACATTTGGGTAATGTCATCTGCATAATTTGATCATCTCTAAATCGTTCCCGTATTACTTTGCGACAAGCGTTTTGTAAAGTAGAGACATTTGGATCCTGAATTATGCGCACTTCGTTGACAGGTTCCACAACGTATAACCCTACATGACAAGGAGTCTCGTGCAACTTAATATGTGTTCCCTTTGAATATATGTAGATAAAGTTTCCATTGCATATAGTTTCCAGCATTCCTACTTGTGGATCATCATACGCCGCCACAAACTTAATGACGAACCGTACACATGTCTCGACTTTTTCGGAGTCTTCAAAATATGGAGGGTCAACGGTTAGTATACTCTCAAGACTAAGTGCTCTTGCATCGGGATCAAACATCAATCCCACAGCTATGGTAATCCCTGAGCCCATTGCTATAGTTTTGAGCTCTAGGGTTAAACTGTCGCCTATTAGCAAATGCTTCTTTATAAAGACCACGCCAGGTTCTTTGCCTTGTCGTAAGGCCACGGTGGCATCCTTTAGCAACATGATATTTGAAGTATGCGATGGGTGGAACTGCAGTAACCCCGTTTCAATTTTACTTGAAGGATTTGCATCGTGCACTTCTTGAGCTGCGGCGTCCATATTCAATTTTTCTTTAGTTTTTAATTTAATAATATGCTCCAGACAGTTGTGCTTAAAAAAATAAACTCAATAACTCAACTAACCAATTTGATAAGAATGAAAAGTTAGTCAGTGCTAAGGAGACTATTCGATAAATATTTTACATTCGCCGTGGCAGTGTTTGGGAAAGTTCAAAGGCAACTTTTTGTTTAAATTTACACTAGTTCTCAACACTTCCAATTCTTATTCTGGAACTAGCTTATTGTTTACATATGGCAAGTTGCATATACCACAAAAACTTGAGCAAAGATTATTATTGGCAGCGAATATCATTTGACAGAGAACGCCTCCCTTGGGAGGCTCTTTTTCTCAAGGATTTAGAATCGACAGTAAAAAATGACTAATGTTCTTTTCAAATTTATTACCACCATTTTATTTCGCAAGTTGAACAATGTTATCAAAGTTCTAGTATTTCGGGTTAGTCAAAAAACTTTTAATACATTTGGGTAATGTCATCTGCATAATTTGATCATCTCTAAATCGTTCCCGTATTACTTTGCGACAAGCGTCTTGTAAAGTAGAGACATTTGGATCCTGAATTATGCGCACTTCGTTGACAGGTTCCACAACGTATAACCCTACATAACAAGGAGTCTCGTGCAACTTAATATGTGTTCCCTTTGAATATATGTAGATAAAGTTTCCATTGCATATAGTTTCCAGCATTCCTACTTGTGGATCATTATTCGCCGCCAGAAACTTAATGACGAAACGTACACATGTCTCGACTTTTTCGGAGTCTTCAAAATATGGAGCGTCAATGGTTAGTATACTCTCAAGACTAAATACTCTTGCAACGGGATCTAACATCAATCCCACAGCTACGTCAATCCGTGAGCCCATTGCTATAGTTTTGAGCTCTAGGGTTACACTGTCGCCTATTAGCAAGTGCTTCTTTAAAAAGACCACGCCAAGTTCTTTGCCTTCTCGTACGGCCACGGTGGCATCCTTTAGCAACATGATATTTGAAGTATGCGATGGGTGGAACTGCAGTAACCCCGTTTCAATTTCACTTGAAGGATTTGCATCGTGCACTTCTTGAGCTGCGGCGTCCATTTTCAACAATTTTTCTTTAGTTTTTAATGTAATAAAATGCTCCAGACAGTTGTGCTTAAAAAAATAAACTCGATAACTCTACCAATTTGACAAGAATGAAAAGTTAGTCAGTGCTAAGGAGACTATTCGATAAATATTTTACATTCGTTGTGGCAGTGTTTGGGAAAGTTCAAAGGCAACTTTTTGTTTAAATTTACACTAGTTCTCAACACTTCCAATTCTTATTCTGGAACTAGCTCATTGTTTACATATGGCAAGTTCCATATACCACAAAAACTTGAGCAAAGATTTCATGAAAATCCGCAGAAGTAGATAAGTGTATAGTTGGAATATCAATTAGGTAGATATCTCCCAATAGGAGCATCAATCAAAACGTTGGGAACTCCGGAACTGCTAACTCTTTATAGGAAAACCAAGACAGCTGCAACGCAGTGGCTCACGAAGCGAAAACTACATTCGGTGTCCAGCAACCATACGATTTTGGAAGGTACGCAAATGAAACCACGTCGGAACAGAAGCTATTTCAAGTTTGTCTACCAATATATAACTACCCTTTTCAAATTGGGGTACATTTATTTCCCTAGATACATTTTCCGACACGATTTCAACTTTCTTTCGATAGAAATGGGTATAAATGCAATAACAATCGGCCGTGCGATTTATAGGTTAGATTAAGGCCCAGATCTGAAGTTCCCATCTACTAAGGCCAAAGATAAGCTCATTGTGATACCGCATTGGTGGACTACTTTTTATGTACCAAAGTCACAGCCTGAATAAGACTCGAAAAGATTTTTGGACTCTGATCTGAGAGCTGGGATAAGTCATAGAAAGTATGACTTGAGGAAGCGAAATATAGTACTACACGATTTAGGGTAGTGACAGAAGAGGCGCCTATCTCTGCAGTAGCCTTGATTCGAAGCGTTAAGCCTAGATGCATGAGTTCCCCAGCCAGTGTCCGGTAATGGCTCGGACTGCGGTCGAGCATTGAGACAGCAAAGTTCCTTGCTTCTGTACCTACAGACCTACAGTATACCGGCCAAATTTGGCGTGAGATCCTGCACGATCTACGCTCACGTCTGGGGTGACGTTACAAAAAATTGAACTGAGCTTTGAATTGGATTTCAATACCGCAAAAGTTCTGAAGTTTAGTTTCTGAGTGGGAACGGGGTAAGATAATATTGGGATATTGGCATAATACAACAATCTTGACCTGAAGAGGGATTATGAAAATCGGGAGCTGGATCTTTGGTTCTGTAGCTATGTTGTTCTACGGAAGGTGGGTATTCAGACAGACGAATATACGTACATGGCTCAATCGCTACTCTAGATTGCACAGTTCTACAAATACCGGCGTCATGCTAGTTGTTGGAAATTGGCGCATCAAGTCAGGATTTTGAGATATTTGAGGGTATGTACATTTAAAACGGCACAACATTTCGGATTCTAAGCAACGAATTACTTCGGAAATAACACTTATCTTTGAAACAACTGACATAATCAGGGGCACACAGAGGCTGAAGGGGGCCCGGGGCAGACTATTGTGGGGCCTTTTTTTCGCAATTCGCATATAAATGGATTATAAATGAAATAGGAATAAAACAAACATATCAATTTATTATTGTTTATAATAATATACAATAATTATACCCTATTCCGTATGGTACAAAGGGTATATTAAGTTTGTGCAAGCCGAAAATGTATGTAACATATAGAAAGAGACGTCGGAGACACCCCAAAGTTACCTAAAATATGATCAGGGTGAATAGAGAAGTCGATATACCCATGTCCGTCTGTCCGTCCGTTCGTCTGTCCATCTGTCCGTTTGAACGCCTAGATCTCAGAGATGGCAAGAGCTAGAGTGACCAAACTTTTACATTAGATCCAATATTATTCCATAGGAGACAAGTTTATTTTATTTTTTTGATATCGGGGATAAATGATATAGCTCTCATGTGGGTGTTTGAGACGACCTCGACAAAAAAAAGTTTTTAATGTATAATTCGTTTTTTCACAAAGATATCGTAAGCATATTAGTTATTCCAAAGTTTTTTATAATTCCCAAGCACTGTACGATACGTAAAAAAAAATTTTTTTCTTAAAAATTCTTCTGCTTTTGGTTTTTTATGAAGGAAGCGGATTTTATTGCAAGATAGTGGTACAGGGTATCCCAAAGTCGTTCTCGCCCGACTTTAAGTACTTAATTTTTTTTTATTAGAGCTAGCTTGCTGAAGACTCTTCTTCCGGAAGCAACAGATGGTGGCAAAACAAGTAAAAGTCTCAATGCGATACAAATTTGCGGCAAAACATTCTCATTCTCGCCATATATCAGATGGCACTTGAAAATCAGCTCCAGCATTTTCATATTCATGTGCAGCGTATTCGAGATCACTCACACTACCCAGTGGCTCAATTATAGATGTGAAGAGCTTCGACAATTCTGATATCCTAGAATGCAGCTCGCCGAGCTGTTATCTTTAAATTTGTTGCAACAAGATATGCATCTGTCAGAATTGCTGTCCAAGAATCTCTCAAGCGACGTACGTCAGTGAAAAGTTGATCAACACTGCGAGCTGCTTGTTCCATCGTTAATTTTGGATTTTGTAGATTTTTGTTTGTGATGTCGAGGCATTGCAAAACTTTGTACCAATGGTTGTTAAAAGGATGAAGTCGAAAGACTAAAGCCACTTGAGCGAAGTAGCAACGTCTACCTGAATTTCTGGTAAAAAATGCATTTCAAGAACTTTTTCTAGAGATGCGACAATACCTTAATAGTTGTAAATCAATGGGCGAACAGCGTCAATCCTAGCACTCTGACTAGTTAATCGAATCTAAATTTTCAGGAATTTTTCTGCGTGTACCAATTTTTTTTCTCGTTTTTTGTTTTTTTTTTTCTATCAGCTTGAGCGGGGCCCCTTGAACGCGAGGCCCGGGGCAAATGAACTGTTTGAAATGTTTTCAGTTATTTGTGAATATTTCGTGCACGAAATATATTACCGATATTACCATAAGATCGTTAATAATCTAAAGGTGCAGATGTGGACTTTACGGTGATATATGAGTGAAAATTATTAAAGTTTCAAGCGATCAAAGTCTACAAATGTAACATTTTCGAAAATTTTTTTAAATTTTTTGATCTAATGGTATATTATGTCGGTCGACCCAAAATAACCCAAAAATACCTTAATTTTCAATATTTTCTTGATGATCTTAAAATTTGTAAGCGAGGGTTACATATTTGACCAATCACCAAAGTCACTTTGTTAAGATCTAAAATCGCAATTCATTTTCGTTTTTCGTTTGAAATCGTCAATATCTTACTCCGCCAGGGTATCCAAGTCTTGGCAACCTGAATTAAGCTACTCATTTGCTTCAAAGTATCTCAGTTTTTGGTTAGGAAGCTGCGCTCGATTTTTGATTTTATTTTTATTATTAATTTAATATGCACGCCCGTCGCGCCAATAAAGTTGCTACATTTTACGCTTGAAAAGGTCTCCAGGGCGGGCGTGGTTTTGTTTTGGAGGTTTTTGTTTTTGTTTTTATTTTTGTTGGAGTGCGGCTTAAATCAAATAAAAAAAAACAAAAATAACAATGTGCTTACAAATATCGTGTCATTTGGCATTTGAAAGAGCAGCCGACTGGAATCTTGAGATACTTTTTTTTTTTTGGGTTAGCACAGAACAGGAAATATAATTTCAATGATCGAGCGTTGGTAATTAAAAAGAAAAAAAAAAACACACACTGAGACAAGAGAACCCTAGCAGGTACCTTGTATCAAGTCCAGGGCGTGTCCGCAGTAGCTATTAGTTAGTTATTTATGTTAAAAATGTTTCGATGAGCAAATCAAAAGACTTAGGCAACGAACTCGATTTATGGGTATGCTGAAAATGTGCCCCAGAAATATATAAAAAGTGTTCCCATAGTTCAACAATGTCAAAGATATCGAAAAGACAATAAAATTAATATATACAAAACGCCTGAAGATTTGCCAAGAGGCTACAATAACAATAACAACACCAACGAAGATGTTCGGTAATTCGCCAGAGAAGGCAAAATCTAAGATCATAAATAAAACGCAGAAACTGAAACAGCGAAATATTAAAAACCTCACAACTTTTGGCTTGTTAACAAGTTCAGCAACAGCAGCAGGTAACCAACGAGTGAAAAAAAAACAAGCAGCAACAAGGCGCAGTGACGTAGATAGGTTCGATTTTGCAAGAAGGGGTGTCGGAATTGGCAATAAGTGCTATAAAGACATCGGAATTTTGTATCCGCCTTAAAACTTACTTCCATTTGGTACTAAAAATAGAAAAAAACTTAAGGGCAATTTTACTTAGATGTAGACGCCTTCCTGACGTATAAGCGAATGCAGCGGAAGGACCAATGATAAAGGTCCTCCTGAAGGCGGTTAGTCGCTAGGCCGTAAAAAAAAAGATTAGAAGAGCCTCGGATATCAAACGATACCTCACGAAGACGACGCCGGAAATGCTACAAGAATGCTTGGACATTGTGTAGATACCCGAAGAAGGGGCCGACCAAAGTTGAGATGGTTGAGATGGTTGGATGGGGTCGATCAACATGCTGAGAATTTAGTATGAGATGTTGGAGAAGACAAGCCGGAGATCGCGAGGAATGGAGGCATAAACTACAAAGCAAAGACCTAACCAGGGTTTTCTCGCCAAAGATGATGGTGATGATGAAAGTTGGAAAAGCCTTGTAATAGAAGATTGGTACTCTCTGAAGCCAATGATATTGTTTTTGCCCTTTTATATTGTCTAGTAGAAAGATCTTTCTCCTCTAACTTTTTCATTTCTTCACAAATCACTTTATTCCTAAAGCCTTTCGGTAATAAGGTGTTTTGTGAAGAATTGTTAATATGAATAAATCTCATGTACTTTTATATGAGCTTTGTTGTTAATGTTTTTGCGAACGCTGGAGCATCGATGGTCCCGACGACTCGTTGATATTGGCCAAAACTATATTTTGGATGTTAAACGATCCATTAATAAAATTGATTAGTTTTTAACTGGACAAAGGCGAAAGGCTTTACTTTGACGGGCATATTCCGAGCTATGAATGTTTTAATAATTAAAGCAACAGATGGACCACCCTATACGTATACAATACTATATATAACTAGGGAAAAATGGCCCGCTTCACTTTTTTTCCAAAGATATAAACATTTTTTTTTTGCATATTTAAGGTAAGGTTTATTTTTTTTGCATATTTAAGGTAAGGTTTATTTTTTATTTACAATTTGTATTTCTAGCTTTGCATGGGTTAGAGTTATGAGCCGTGTATTCTTTTTTTTGAGTAAGTGTAAAATAAATCCGTATCATGTTTCAACGTACTTTTGTTACTTATCCGCATCTCCGATTATTAATTAATTACATAATATACTCATCTACCAGCTCACCCGCTTGATAAAATAAGTCTTCTAAAGTTTCACCCCACTTTTCGGAAAGTTTCTTTCCACTATAGCTATCAACTGCGCAAATAGCATCTATCATGTTGTCTATTTTCTTTCCGGTTAGCGTCTCAAAGGGTCCACCCGGTCCAAAGTCATACGGCGCGTTAGAGACATCATAAATGATGCCTTTATAGGCAACCAAGTATCGTTTATCAGCCCGCTGGGAATTGTACTCCAGCTGAGCTTCGTTTGAAAACATATCCTCCAATGGTTCTTCTAAACATTTTTCCAGATCATCGTCATCGTCATTATAGGTAGCATAGGTTCTTCGAAAGCTCGTAAAAACTATATAGCTGGTGGCAAAAATAATGGCCACTACAACAAACGGTGAAGCCAAAAATTGCAGTAAGCCGGACATCCAGTTTTTATCAAGTATAGAAGACATTTTGAAAGTGGCTTGGCTAAGTATTTTTAAAGATTTGTTAAATTTTGTTATCATGTTTCAGAAGCAGTTTTCAAATGAATATATCGATATTTTTGATAGTTTTATTCGATGTGACAAAGGTTACTATGATTGAAATTATGAGACAGGCTTGTAGTTACAAAAGTATCGATACATTTTTTTCAAAGGTTACTTTTTTTCGACAAATTTGGGCTTGGGCACACCAACTGAGATCAGTAAATCTCCAAACGAGAATTAATAAGCTGTATATGAACATAAGCCTTACCTGAGAGTTTCAAGGACATCCTCTGTTGATATATTTGAGGCTCATAACTGGTTTCCTTTGCTTTCATTTATAATAGTGTCTCTATTGCCAGAGGCGAAGTTTTCAGGTAAAACAATATAACAAAACATTTAGTAAATACATAAAAAGAGTTATGCATCGATACTTTAAAAAGTTGGTGTTATCGGAAAAATCGATCGAAAATTCAAGTAATAAAATTTGGACTCAGAGTTTCCATTCGTAACAATTCTTGACCTACCAAACCAAGAACTCAAGCAGATGCTTACAGAACTTGCACCGCTGACGAATTGGGTTTCACCCCCTAGATCCACCCCCCAACCCACGCCACTGTCCAGAAGGCAACTTAGCGCTACACTTGGCCCAAAGTGAGGAAGATCAAACGAAGACATTTTGCGGCAGCTTTTGATAATTTTGATGTTTTTCTTTTTTTGTTGTATTTTTTAAATGCAACATTTTTTATAATAATTTTTTTTAGTTTTTTTTTTATATGTATGCTTTGCTTTTTTGCTCAAACTGGCGCTCAGTTTCAATTTGGCGGCATCATTAAATTAAAACGAAATTTAAACAATTTCACTGAAAATTATACACAATAAAATGCCGCAAGAACTGAATGAAGCCGCAAAGAGTTGCAGACAGAGACCAAGACCCAGTCCCCAGTCCGGGATTTTGGTGTCGCTGTCTATGGCCATAAATGTGCGGGCGGGCGGCGGGTTGCAGTGCGGCAGCATTTGGTCTGGACAGGTTGATTACTGTTAAAATTATCACTGATTGTGATAAGCGATAACTGCGCCGTCCTCTGTCCGCTGGTGTGTGTGTGAACACATCATTGATGGGCATGATGTGGCTAACTGGCTCTGGCTGCTCTTGGCCAGCTTTGATGCTCAAGTTGATGCGGCTGATGAGGTGGCTGATGATGATGCGATCGAGGCGGCATTTTGTTGTACGCTTGATGAGTTTTGAGCAGCTCTTTGGAACTTCTTTGGTTATTTGGCCGTTTGGCAGTTTGTTTGTTTGTTCGCCTTTGGGGCCAAAGTTGAGGCATAACGAATTGTTACAAACCGAAATGGAGCAGCTCGTTAGTCCCAACAAGTTAATGTGCATGAGCTTGGCGCTTTTTTTTCGCTGCCCCGAGAGTCGTGTCCAAGTTGCGGCCTTTTGATATGTTAATAAGCATGCCACTTGTTGGTAGGCCTCAAAAATTATAAATTTTTTGTGTTAAGTTGGCAGCCAGCTGATCAGCAGCTGGGTGCTGCAACAAGTGTTTGCAACACCTACAACAAAACGGAGGTGTTACCTGGAGAAAGTCTTTGGTATGCAGTTTAATATGTAGCGTGGGAACACCCGGTACAAATATAATTAGAGCTCAGCTTTACTTATCGTAACCTCTAGTTGTGGGGAACGCCTTTAGATGAACTTGCTGCATTCAAAGTTTAGTTGGTTATTTTGGAGTATTTGGGAATTTGGCTTTATGTGTCTAGTTTGGTCTTTTCCCAAATATTTTTTGGTGATTGCAGCAGCTAATATTATGCGT
>JBAMAX010000070.1:0-14425 GCA_037043745.1 Chymomyza amoena
TCGATTACTACGGCAGCTGTAGTACCATATAGGATCTCGTTCTTTTTCTTTGGCCTCTTCGTTTCATCTCCATTTAATAATTTGGTAGGTGCCACAAATTGCTAATATGCCTTAAGGAATCTTCCTCAGTCAGGCTTCTTAACGCTGCTCGGAAATAGGAGTTCTGTGTATCATTTGCCAACAGGGTTCCAATGAACGATCAGCAGTCATCAAGATAATTATTGAAAAGTTATTATTGTGAAATTTAAATTACCTATTTAAAAAAAAATGTAATATAACCTTTGATTCTCCATTGATTTACTTACCACTGGGCTTTTGATGCTCTAGAAAGATCCGAAAGCTGGAATAGTTCGGGAATAAAAGCTTCGAAGAATCATCAGCCATCATAAGTTTACAAAGGCCTCTCAAGAACAAGCGAAAAGTCAGTCTAAAAACGTAATTTAAAATCAAAGCAGATACAAAATTTGTAACTTTTATTAAATTTAATTTTTATAAAAAAAAACCGAAAAAATTACTTTTTAATTTAAATATTTTTTTTTTAAGAGCTTGATGTGTTCAGCTCGAGCTCCGTTTTTGTTATGAGAAAATTTGTTCACATAGTTATAAGGTTGTAAGTCTACACAAAGTGACAGTAAATTCAAAGATTCAATGATTCTATAAAAGGCTCAAGTAAAGGAGGAACTAAATATCGAGAGTCTTTCCAAATTTGGAGCCAGATCCATTATGGGCACAAAGTGTAGACTACTCAGTTCCTCAAAGAATAGTTTATTCACAAACTGGGTTCGTTTCCTAACAAGTTTCCAAGAACATTCAATTATGTCAAAAACTTCTCAACCAACCGGAAAATAATAACGAGAGTTGGAAACAACTTGTCCTATTCCCACCCTCTTCACAATGGTATCCCACAAGGCTCACCACTCTCAGTTGTCCTCTCCAAAACCAAAAAAAAATTCAAATAAACTTAGGCCCAGTATTCACATCTATTACCAATTGGTGTGAATATTCAGGAGCGAAACTTTCACCAACAAAATTTAAACACTTTCACATATGCCGGAAACAAAACTTCACATGTCCTTCAAAATGTCTCCTCAAAATCTAAGAGTCCATTTGAACAACTGGTATCGTTGGAACACCCAAATTCATCAGTTAAAACTACCATTAAACAACAAATTAAATATTTGGAAATGTGTAACTAGTCTCAAAATTAGAGTATAGTCTACTTTTATTCGCTTTATGTCCACCATCTATCATGCGCCCCATTAACACTTCCCTCAACACAGCGAACAGACTTTCTTTTAAAAGTTAAAAGTCTAATTGCTCTTTTACAGGTGAAGAGTGCAGCAGTATTAGCCATCGGTTGTGTGTCTGCGATATTGCGATTCCAATAAAGTTTCTTGTCTAGTAGAAGCCCTAAGTAACTATCGCTAAAGGAAAAGACAGAATCGTTTAATTTGGGAGTAGATAGATTACGGATCTTTATTTAAAATATCAGTAAATATGTATTTCTTTTTCACAGTTTCAAGATTTCTTATACTAATTGGATAGGCATATGTACGATGCCTCCAATGCACCTATCCATGACATTAATTTGGATCTTTTTGGTATGCCGTCCAGTATTTCTTTAGCCTTATCGCTTTCCGGCTCGGTTGCTTTATCCAGGAGCTGCGATTCCGATTCTTTTTAGCATCCAGGGAGAGCTTTTGGTTTACCATTGCGATCCTACATCTGTCATCTTTTTTCTAGACTTTTTTGGGTCTCATCGCTTTTTGGTTTAAGGCTTACATTAAATTTCTGCGAATTCTTGACCTTTTCAAGCTTGGATTTCTGATCAGCTTTTGAATTAGCAGATGTGTCATACCAGCGCGAGTTTGGAGACATCGATTTTATCTTTGGCTCTGGCTTTTCAAAAAAATTATCTAGCCAAATAGGCTACAATAAATCCAAAGATAATAGCGGACGTCATCTCAAATATGTTTGAATTGCAGCACGGTTCCGACAAAAATTTCATCTGAAATAAAAATTATTTTTAAAAATTACAAAACTTATAATATTTATGTGTTTGCCAGAACTTTTTCAAATAGACTGTAATAGCGCTCAACCGTATCCATCACCACTCAACCCTATTGCTGGGTTCCGGGTCACATAGGTGTCTCTGGTAACGAAACGGTGGACGAGTGCTCCAGAAACGGCTCAGCGCTGGCAGCTCACTTTTTACTTACATAAAAGCCATTATGGAACGTCGTATCGCAAATCATAAAGACGGCTAAAGCTCTGGCGGAAAGAGAATTGGACATTTTGTTTGGTTGTCGTATCTACCGAGCACTCTGGCCGAGATATGATCCAAGGCGAACATATGGACTTCTGGGCTTCCATTAAAACAGGACTAGGATAGTGGTAGGCGTTATGACGGGGCACTGCACTGAGATAAGGAAGAGACAAAAAGCATCCAACACCTGCTATACGACTGCCCGGCGCTTCTTAGAAGACGAATTCTGTTTTTGGGTAAACCATTCTTTACGGATCTGTGTAGTGCTCATAGCGGATCTTGAATTTTTTGACCCCAGGCTGATTGAAACAGAAAATTTTCGCAAGTCTGAATTATGGTTATGGAAAGAGATTAAACAGTAAAACAAATTGTTAATAATTAAATATGAATTAAATTCTGGATTGAATGGCATTGAAAATTTGAATACCTTGATCGTATTTTGAATAAATGCCATCAACTGTGCTACTCCACCGTGAGCTGGCAACGTCTCCGCTAATACAAAAGCTGATGAGAATTCCAAGGCCGAACCGGGCAAGGATTCGCAGAAATTAAATGTAAGCCTTAATCCCAAAATCGATGTGACCCAAAAAAGGGGAGGAAAAAAGATGAAAGACGTCGCAACGTAGTGTCAAAACAAAAAGCTCTCCCTGGATGCAAAATAAATCGGAATCGCAGCTTCAGGATATAGCAAACAAGCCGGAAAACGATACGGATAAGGAAATGCTGGACGGCATACCTTCATATTCTAGCGGAGCTAGCATCTAAATGTCCGATGAGGATTGCTAGCTACATCGTAGCCACGCGATGGGAATCCTTTTAGCGTAACTATCTCAGGAGAAGGATTAAAGAAAGATTTGCGGTTTTACAATGGGCCGGCTTAGACCTAAGTATGACGCCATTACCGAACCTAACCTAACATGTTTTAGTCGTTGCCGTTGTAAAATGATAAGCTACAGCCGAAAATGCAGTCAAGTATTTATTTATAGTGCATATATCAATAAAAAAAATTATAACTTTTGATTCGCCATTGATTTACTTACCACTGTGTTTCTAGAAAGTATTTGATGTTCGAAAGACTCGGGAAGCTTGGAAATATACTAAGTAACTTTAATAAAAAATAAATCACAATACGTGCGTAGCTCCTAAATTAATGTTTAAAATGGATCTGTGATCGCAGTCGAATAAACTATAAATTTGGATTCCAAATGTTGGGTCCAGAAAGGGCAGCAAATCAGTGGCATAGCTAAACAAGCTTGTACGGTAGTTCAGGCACAGAGTCAGTCAGAAGAGTCCATCAGGGATATTTTAATGAGTCATCGACGCATACAATTTCACGGTGCATTGTTGGTCGATTCCAGCGCGGAATACCCAATATTTCTGCAACAGTTGCTGAATGCTGTTACAAAAATATTATCGGCCAAAATTCCATTGCCAGACATAAGGAAAGTTTTTCATTCCGATGGCACTTCCATAAGCTCCATTAAGGCTGCTCCTGTTGGATCGGTCAATTTTCGGACAATTTTAGGAAAGCATAGAAACACAGTAAACAGCGGATTGAATTGTTACCAGGGGCACAATGTACAGGCTGAAGCTCCTGCTTTTATTCGGGTCAATATCAGAGCTATAAACCAGTCGGGAGTGAATTGTGATCAAAGTGGCAGAGCCTGTAACGCGCACCCAGCAGGTCCCGCTCCTACGGAAAATAGGAACCCAATAAACAGCGGATTAGGTGGTAACCAAGGGCACAATATAAGTTGGATCACTCAAGAAGAATGGCTGCATTGTCGTTTGCTGCCATAGCCAAGAATCCTTTATTCCTTGCACATATACAATCAGTGATCAGGAAGAACAGCGGCCTGTGCGAAAGGAAGTTCTGCCGGAAACACCGAATATGCAAAAGTGTAGAAAATTTTCCAATAAGGATTTGCCGACATCGATATCAACTTGCATAAAAGTCAAAGATAAGATATAACAAAAAGCGTCGTCATCCTAAACGCTATGTTATAAAAATGATTGATACATTTGCATTGCGTGTCCCGTCCCCAACTGCACTGAGCTAGAGACTACCTGAAAACTGCAATAAAAGGAATTTTTTTATATATTTGGTATTGGAACATTTGGACAGTGATGCAGACAAACCAGTGAATCGGGGAGTCTCAAAATCCTTAGCTGCAAATATTATACATCGTGATATCAAGCCTGCGAATCCTTTGGTACGTCACAATAAGAAGTTCAAATACGGTTTGCGCATCAAGTTAGCTGACTTTGGTTTGGCTCCTGAGTATAAGGGAAAGCGTTATTTATAATTATATTATAATTTGTGTTATAATTTGTGGTACCGTATCCTATATGCCTCCGGAAATGATTAGAAACACTGGCTATGACTTTACCGCAGAGTGTTGGTCCTTGGGTATTACACTGTGAGTTTTATTGTTCAAAGAAGGACCCTTTATTGCTGACATTTGTGAAACCACTCCTAAAATTCCTGGGCCAGAAGATTATTCCAAGAACTTTTTACTTCGGTTGTTGGATAAGCAGCCAAGTCGACGACTTACTGTGCCTGAGATCCTGTCCATTTTTCACTATTTAACAATATTGATTCAACTTAATTTTAATAAAATAAACCGAAAAAATTACTTTTTAACTTTTTGCAGCGACGCCCCGACTCGGCCATATTTCGTGGCTCTGTTTTTGGTCTTGTTGCGCATACGCCCTGGCGACCCAAACAGCATCACAAATGAATAAAGCAGCGCACTCAAATGGCCTAAAGCGTGGAAAACATTTGAATAATTTAAGACGAACTTTAGGTACTCTATAGACAGAAAATTAATATTTTTATTTATTTTTTAATTAAATATGAATTATTTTTCAAATATGAGTCATAAAGTATGTCGTCACGCTTGAAGTTTAAGAATTGACATTTAGCCAAAATTCATTAGTTTTTAAAAATGGTTCATTCGATCTATTTTTTATTCCTTTTCCAGCTGATAGGAACATTTATTTGAATACTAATTAACAAAAAATTCTTGAATCGATGATTATTCTCATTTCAAGTCTAATAGAAGCTTTTTAGATCTGAATATTAAAAATTATACCTTTGTACTCAAAAATATATCTTTGTAATTTAAAAATAAAAATTTTATTGTATTATCTTTTGGTCTAATTAAAAAATTAAAAATTGCATTAATGCCATAAATTGGAAAATAATTCTTATTTAAAAAGATTTAAGAATTCGAATTTTGTGATTTTACGTTGAAAAAATAATATCTTATATATAAAATTCTCGTGTCACAATGTTATGTTCCTTCGAAGCTTAGGATCTCACGAACGGCTGAACCGATTTGGCTAATTTTGGTCTTGAAATGTTCGTGGAAGTCCAAGGATTGTTTTGGGTCGAGAAAACATAACAAAATTGCGACGAAAATACTAAAAAGGACAATTTGATTTTCCAATACAAATTTTTTTTTAATTTAGGTTGGCATTGTGTACATTGTCAGATTAACTAATATTTTTTAGTTAATAGTTTTTGTCGAAAGGAAACACAAAAATTATAAACGATTCATGTTTTGATTTCTGTGTAAAATACATATGATCAGATCAATATTTGCACATAATGCCGCCAAAAAGACGTAACATTGGGAGACGTTCGCGTAGAACTCAATTGCAATCATCCCGAAGAACAGCTGAAGCTGAGGAACAACGTTTACAAAGGAATGAGTTGAATCGATTAAGAGAAGCAAGATCACATTTTGCTCATACATGCTCGAATGAGAATGAGACGAAATCGGGATTATCAGAATCAATCAGATGAATACCATGCAGAACAGAATTTAATCCAAAGAACATTCAGGCAAATGCGCAATGCATCCAATCTGCACAGAGCTGCATTCGAATATAACAATACGACCGATTATAGCTCGCGTCAATCTGTTGTAATTGGAACAATGAACAAGGTATGTGACCAGTGCCAAGCACTGAAATTTCCCAATGAAACAGCAGGCCTGCTTATTATCAAAAGCAGTGTATTCGGAGAGGTTCGCTGCTGGATGTATTCGGTAGAATGGCAGAAGAGAGGATTACCTCAGAAAATACTACCGCATGAAATTGATGATGTGATATCGGCGGAAATCCCAGTTCAAACAAATGATCCAGAATTGTTCGAGGTTATCACAAAGAATATGATCCACGGACCATATGGTGTGCTCAACCCAACTTCACCATGCATGATCGACGGCAAATGCTTCAAAAGATATCCAAGGGCATTGACTTCGGACACCGTTACGGGCTACGATGGATACCCATTATATCGCCGTAGATCAACAGAAGACAATGGCAGATCAACCACAATCAAAGCGCAAAAACAAGAAATTGAAATTGACAATCGTTGGGTTGTTCCATTTTCGCCATTATTATCAAAAAACGTATAAAGCCCACATTAACGTCGAGTATTGCAACTCAGTAAAATCAATAAAATATATCTGCAAATACGTCAATAAGGGAAGCGATATGGCGATTTTGGGTGTGAGAGCCGACAATGTGAATGACGAAATTTCACAATATGAAATAGGATGTTGCATTAGCAGAATCGAGGCAATATGGCGAATTTTCTCATTCCAAATTCACGAACGACACCCAACCGTTGTCCATTTAGCAGTTCATCTAGAAAATAGTCAACGTGTTTCTAGACGAGCGAGCGGAGCGAGCGTGCCGAAGGCCGGCTAGTTTAATGATATAATTTAATTTTTATTTGAATATCTTTTTAGCAATTTGAAAATCTATATTTTAAAATTAAAAGAAATAGGATTTAGTTCCTAAATTGGACAACAAAAAATGAAACAAAAAAATTTATTTCGTGATTTTTTAAATAAGTTTTAGTTTTTTTTGTAATCCTTCAAGTTCGTAGAAAAAAAAAATACTTAATAATATTAATCAGAAAATGTTATTTAAAAAATTCCGAAATAAAGCTTATTTCATAAATAGATAAAATGGATACAAAAATTAACAAAAATATGTAGTGCGTGACTAATATTTTTAAAATAAATTTTTAGTATATTTTTAAATTTTGATTTTTTTAAGTTTGAGAAATGAGATTTATAAATTGGAAAATAATTTTTATTAGAAAAATTAAACAAGTTCGTGATTTCCAAGTTATATTATTTTAAATAATTTTTAAGTATTTTTTTTTATTTTTATTTCTTTAAATCAGTTACAAAAAATTATGTTTCAAAATATAAATTTGAGATATGAGATTTATATTAAAAATAATTTGTATAAGACAAACTAAACAAAAAATATGTTTTTCGTGATTTTTTAATAAAATTTTTTTTACTTCTCCAACTTTGTAGAAAAAAAGTATATTTTATAATTTTACTAATTTTTATTTTCTATTAAAAATTCACAAATAATACTTTTTTTATTAATTAGAGAAAAAGGTATAGAAAAATTGAAACAAAAATGTAGTTCGTGATTTCCAAGTAATATTTTTTTAAATAAGTTGTAGTGTTTTTGTTTATTATTATTTCTTCAAGTTTAAGAAATGAGATTTTTTTCATAAATTGGAAAATAATTTTTATTTGGAAAATAATTTTTATTTGAAAAATTATACAAGCTCGTGATTTCCAAGTAATATTTTGAAAAATAATTATTAGTGTTTATTTAGATTTTTATTTCTTCATGTTTAAGAAATGAGATTTATTTCATAAATTGGAAAATGATTTTTATTAGAAAAATTAAACAAAAAAGATATATTTCTTGATTTTTAAATAATCTTTAGAGTTTTATTAAATAAATTCTACTTCTTTATCTTTATATTGTAGGAATTTAATGATTTTAACGTAATTCACTTAATTAATAATATATCTTTTGAACTATTTAAAAATATTTTTTAAAAAAATCTGGAAATAAGTCAAATTTCATAAATTGGAAAAAAGTTGTACAGAAAAATTTAAAAAAGATGTAGTTCGTGGTTTAAATGTAATATTTTTATACCCTGTACCATATGGTACCAAGGGTATATTAAGTTTGTGCAAGCCGAAAATGTATGTAACATATAGATGGAGACGTCGGAGACACCCCAAAGTTACCTAAAATATGATCGGGTGAATAGAGAAGTCGATATACCCATGTCCGTCTGTCCGTATGTCCGTCTGTCCGTCCGTCCGTGTGATCGCCTAGATCTCAGAGATGGTAAGAGCTAGGAGTTACCAAACTTTCACATTAGATCCCATATTATTCCATAGGAGGCAAGTTTATTTTATTTTTTTGATATCGGGGATAAATTATTCGCTCCCATGGGGGTGTTTGAGACGACCTCGACAAAAAAAAGCGTTTCAGATGAATAATTCGTTTGTTTATAAAGATATCGTAACCGAATTTGGTATTCGAGTTTTTTATAGTTACCAATCACTGTACCGAATTTGATCGAAATCGGCTGACATATTATATAGCTCCCATAGGACCGATCGGCCAAAATAACTTTTTTAAAGAAAAATTCGCTATATTTCGTTTTTAAATAAAGATATCGTAACCAGATTTGGCGTTTGGAAATTTTTTAGACCACTTAAGCAATGTGCCAAATTTGAACAAAATCGGTTGACTATATCATATAGCTCCCATAGGTCCGATCTTCCAGAAAATCGATTTTTTAACTAAATTTGTTGTGTTTTGTTTGTTTGTTAAGATATTGGGACCAAATTTGACATTCGTGAGTATTTTATAGTTCTAAGCACTGTACTAAATATAATCCAAATCGTTTCGACTTGATCATATAAAACCATCGTTCCAAAAACACGTTTTTTATACAAAATTCGATGTGTTTTGATTGTTTGTAAAGATATTTGAAATAAATTTGGCATTCAGATCGTTTTTAAGGTATTTAAGCACTGTTTCAAATTTTATTGAAATCGTGTTGTCTATATCATATAGCTCCCATAGGAACGATCGGTCAAAAAAAAAATTTTTGCTTAAAAATTCTTCTGTTTTTGGTTTTTTGTGAAGAAATCGGACTATTACAAGCTGGTGGTACAGGGTATCCTAAAGTCGTCCGCGCCCGACTTTACGTCCGCCATTTTTTTTTTTGAATTCGTTTTTTTTACATTTTCGTTTCTTCAAATTCGTTAAAAAAATTATATTTTTAAGAAATAAATTTAAGAAATAAAATTTATTACATAAATTACAAAATAATTATTAGAATTAAACAAGAAATAGTTACATATTTTGTGATTTTTAAATAATATTTATAAAATAAGTTTTATGTTTTTTTTTTAATTTTTATTCCTTCAAGTTTGTAGAAACAAATATATTCATGATTTGATTTAATTTTCATTTTAATATTATATTTTTTGAATTAATCAAAAAATGTTCTTTTAAAAATTCAGAAATAAGACTTACTTCATAAAAATTTATTGGAAAATTAAAAAATTAAAAAAAGATGTAGTTCGTGATTTTTAAGAAATTTTTTTTATATCTTATGTTTCTTAGCTTTTTTTAAAATTTAATATCCTAAAATTTGTTGAAATAATATGCCTTTTTTTAAAAAACTCTGTTGAGGTTTTACTTGTTTGATAAGGATTAAACTTAAACCATGGTAAACAATTTGCAAATAATTTTTTTATATTTTCGGTATACACAAAAAATTTTCCATTTTAAAAAGTATTGAAAATTACCTTAAAATTAAATTAAGCTGTTTCAAATAACTACGACTGAATGTATCAGATAAATTAATCGGGTTTCTACAGAAAACATGATTGTCAAAATCAAAAGCTTACAAAATTTATTCCAGATCCATCATATAAGACAGCTTTTTTCTACAGGACACTTTTTACGAGTGCGAGATTTTATATATCCGAATCCGAAAGGTCCAAAAACAATCCGAACTAATACTTATAAAAAAATGGTTCAAAATCTTAAACAGAATTTATATGCTGTTTTTGAAGGCTAAATCAGAATATTGAGCTTGTGGTTTTTACAAGAAAACATGATTATCAAAATCAAAAGCTTACAAAATGCATTCTAGATCCATCATATTAAATAGCTTTATTTCTACAGGACACTTTTTCCGAGTGCGAGCTTTTATTTATGCGAATTTAAGGTCCACAAAACAATCCGAACTAATATTTACTTATAATAAAATGGTTCAAAATCTTGAACAGAATTTTTATGTTGTTTTTGAAGGCTATCTCAAAATAATGAGCTTGGGGAACCCTGAATGAACTTAGATATTGCATAGTTCCTTAAGTGAACCTTGCTTTTATTGAAAGGGTATCAAAAAGTGAGCGTCTTTGTGTATTTCGTTTGCCTGGTTTGCCAGTTGGTTTAGTACTGAGTGGCCCGTAGGCTGTCTAAGAACCCTGCCATGACTTGGTTGATTGCGTCTGACCAAAAGCTCGGGCTGAGTAAAAGTCATTTATTTTGTTTAGATTTGTTTTCTGATTTCTTAGACAGTCGCTGTTGTTGTTGTTGTTGCTGTTGGTTTGCCCTTTTAATTAAAAAAAAAAAAAACTAAAAAGCCCCAAAAAAAAGTTTGGCCCGATTTTGGCTGATTTTCTTAACTCATCTCTTTGGGTTATTTGTCTACACTTTAGATCGAGGGCTGCCTACTTTGTAATTGTGCAGCTGTAGGTGCCTAAAGTGGGCGTAGTTTGGGGCCTCTCCAGCCATGTAATTGCTGTTGTTGTTATTGTTGGCAGCATGATGCAGCTGATTTGTTGTGGAGAGGTAGTCGGCAGAGGAGCGTCTTCTAGCCACAATATTTATGGCTCGTGCCAACTGTCGTCTCTTGTTACTTGTCTTGGCCAGTTCAAAGCGAAGCACAGACATAAATCTCAAAAAAAAAAAAAAACGAAAAGCTGTCTGTAATTTATCAAAGCATCTTTAGACCAACGCCAGCGACTGCATTAGCATGCCGCAGCCCGTAGCCCGCATCCCGTCCAGACACAGCTCTAAGCCCAGCTTTATCTGATGTTTAGAGACTGCGAGTCGGAGCAAGACTGAAGCGTGGCAGTAAAAGTCGCGTCACTTGAAAATTTATGAAATTATCTTTGTCGAGTGCTACTGGAAATGGATTTCTTTGCGCTTGGTTCGATTTTATGGGCAAGTTGTGCACTTCCAGCGTTAATGACAGCTATTCATACGATTTTCCAATTTAAGTTCGCCCACGTTAAGTATTTTTTTTCATTGTTTGATTTTTCGATTTTCAGCTGCGCTCTCATTCAAATATTTTTTATTGCAGGTGTTGTACTTTTTATTGCTAACAATTCTTTTTCAAATACATAGATAGATTTTCTGGCTCTGTCTTTGACTTAGCCACTTTTGGAGCTTTTGTTGACAGCAAATCTGCAAACGCTGCAGTTACTAGCTCCATGCCTAGATCTGTAGCTCTGTCTCGTCTGAGTTGCCCCCGGCGCCCACGCCAAGTTGGCCAACTATTGTCAAGTTTACTGGCAAAGTGTGTCAGCAATTAGTTATGGGCTTTATTTATGGCCAACTAACTGCCATTTGCTTGTTAAATTTATTTATTATTTTGATGTTGGCAATTAAACATACGAAATGTCTCAATGCTTTAAAGTACTCAAAGACATGAACACTAATTCAATTAGGGTAATCAATAGTGATTTATTTTATATTCCTGCATCAAAACTTTTAGTTGTTGAGAAGACAATCCGGTCGATTACCAGCTGGTTAAACTGGTCAAGTTAAAGCAAATTTTTAATTCTCTTGCAATCAAAATTAATTTTATTTATTGTTCAATAAAAACTAACAAGTAAATTTTTGAAATGCATGGAAAACATATTCTGCAAGCCAATTAAAATTAGTTTTAATTAATATTATTAACAACGCTCAATCGTAAGATATTTGAACCAAATTATAATAATACTTATATACTTATATTTAATTGGCTATTTTCCGAGTTAACTACTTTTAAAGCTGTTCGAAATTATTCACTAAATTAGAAAGCATGGCAGTAGATCTTAAATAATTCTTTAAATTCGCAAGACCAAAATAAATACAGCGTCCTATATAGAAAGTTCGGAAATTAATTTGAAGATACAATGTATAATGGCAAAATTACCCCAGCAACGACAAGAGAAAAAATTTCAGCTACTTTTTCTTATGTTTGAAAAATCATTAAGTGCGTCCTCTAGTAATAGCGATAAAACTTCATATTTTTTTATTTAAATTAATTTAGTACAAATAACGAAGAGTTTCATCTTGATAAAACTTTCAGGGATCGTTGGGAATTTCGTTGAAACTCTAAATCCGAGTTTTCGTAACAGTATTTTGTTTTTTAATTAAAAATTTTCGGTTTTTTGTTTCCCTAAAAATCATTTATTTAAAAATGTTTTCTCGTTGACCTATAAATTTGTAAACTAGATAGGTATGTTTTAAATTACACAGGTCAACATGGTTTAGTTGGAAAGGTAAGGGTCATTTCCAAAGTTATTTGCTGCGTAGAACACGAATCCGGGAATCAGAATTGGTTCATCAAATCAGGAATTGGACATATTTTAGGTTATGTACCCGAAAAACGACGTTTTGTACTACTTTTGAGGTTATGTACAGAGTGCAACAATTTTTGTGGTCAGTGTCTCCCAGATAAATCATTTAGTACCAGTCTTACCTTTTAATTAAGAGTTCAAAAGATCAATTCAAATATTTTTTTCAAAGTTATGGCTATTGGAAATTTCGAAATATATCCCTTTGACGTTATTAGACTTGTGTTATGAGTCATTGATCAAGGAAGTAGCCTGGGGGTAATGGGTCCCAAACACTACGAACCTTTAGGCAGACACACCAACATTTTCGAAGCTGAAGTCTGTGCTATTGGAAGATATAGAGAATTCAATCTGCAAAGGACTACCATGGCAAGGATATTTCCATCCTGTTTGATAGTCAAGAAGCAATAAAGGCATTAAGCAAAGCCAAGATCCAGGAATAAGCTTATGATAAGATGGGTTCCAGGACATAACAGCATTCCTGGAAATGGATTGGCAGATAAATTTGCAAGGACCAGTGCAAAAACACAGCTAATCGGTCTTAAACCACACTGTGGGATTGGCAACCACGTGTTACGAGACGTAATGAGAATAGAGGAGAAAAACAAACGACTGCTTCACTGGGCACAGATACCAGGGCTTAAACTTTTTAAAAACCCTCCTATCCAACTACAACCGTAAGAGGTTCAAAATCATGGTAACTCACGGGAAACACACCATGATATTCCTCACTGGCTTTCTGGCGGGACATTGTAGGCTAGAAGCCACATAAATAAAATTGGCATAGTAGATAGTGGACTATGTCGCTTCCGTAGCATTTTTTTTTTCCGAAAAGGGTACCTCACAGAGAGGTGGGGCACTGCGACCAAAAGGTCTTTTGTACCATACCCTAAGGTTAAAACAAAAGACTTTCCGCTTCCTCATGAATAGCAGTAGGTCTTTTGTTGGTGTTGACCTGAGATGAAAGGGACTAATCCGTTCCTTTCCCATGTGACAGGCTCTGTCCCATACCAGCGCTGGGCAGTCACAGAGAATATGCGTGGTGGTTTCATCGTCTTCAAGACAGACCCTGTACTCTGAAGAGTCCGATAGGCCAATTTTCTGTAGATGATATCTAACAGTGTGGTGGCCAGATAAGTAAGCTACAAGGAGCTTTAGGTCCGCTCTGCCAAGACCTTTTGTCTTGATTGCATCCAGAGGTTTGACAAGCACTTTTGCTTGACGAAGGGAGAACCAGTATCCCCTATGTTCTCCTGTGGCCCATTTGTTTATCATGGTTTTGGTCGTGGACCAACCAATACCACAAAACGGCGCAGGAGATGTAATCTGGGAGGAGGCACCATTTCGTGCTAGATCGTCAGCGATCGCGTTACCACCCACTCCCGAGTGTCCACCCACCCAACATAGCACTACTTTATTCCGGGCGGACAGGGTTTGGAGGTAGTTATAGCATTCTTTGACCATCCGGAAGGAGATGCTCCAGGATGACAATGCCCTAATGGCAGCTTGGCTATCTGAAAAATTGCATATGTTTTGCGCCCCTGAATCTCCGCTTGAAAGACGCTGGGCCAGATGCCAGATGCGCTTCTGTAGCATACATTCTTCGCATGTATTATGAGAATGTATGGCACTCGCCGGTAAAAGACAAGCTCCTGGGCATGTACTT
>JBAMAX010000071.1:0-10854 GCA_037043745.1 Chymomyza amoena
TTTCATTAAAATATCTTAATTGGATTAGAAAATATGCAAAAAATATGTACATATTGTTCAAGAGCGAATATTGCACAGTCCACAAAATCCAACTTGAACAACAAATTGCGCAACTCGTAGATATCGTATCACCATGTATGAATACTTATTTAAAAGCCTAAAGATTTTTCTTTCAATTGCAATTTAATTCATAAAAATATCTCAATTTGTTTAGAAGATATGATTTTTGCAACGGATTTTCAGCTTTTGAGCCACTGTGGCACGTGCCAAGCACAGCTTTTAGGCTTACAGCGACGCCCCGACTCAGCCATATTTCGTGGCTCTGTTTTTGGTTTTGTTGCGCATACGCCCTGGCGACCCAAACAGCATCACAAATGAATAAAGCAGCACACTCAAATGGCCTAAAGCGTGGAAAACATTTGAATAATTTGAGACGAACTTTAAGTGCTCTTTATAAATACAAAATTGTATATAATATTTGATTTAAATATAAATTATTTAAAAAAATTTGAATCATAAAGTATGTCGTCATGCTTAAAGTTCAAGAACTGAAATTTCGCAAAAAATCTTAAGTTCTTAAAAATGGTTCATTGGATTTCTTTTGTATACCTTTTCCAGCTGAATTTTTTGATTAGGTGTATGAATTTGAATATTATTTAACAATAGTTTCTTGATTGATTGCAATGATTATACTCATTTCATGTCTGATAGAACCTTTTTAGATCTGAATATTAAAATGATATCTTTGTACCCAAAAATATATCTTTATAATTTAAAAATAAAAATTGTATTGTATTATTTTTGAACTAATTAAAAATATTTATTTAAAAAAATAAAAAATAGCATTAATTCGAACATAATTTGTATTTAAAAAGATTTAAGAATTGGTATTTTGTGATTTTACGTTGAAAAAAATAATATTTAATGATATAATTTACTTTTTATTTGAATATCTTTTTAACAATTTGAAAAGCTGAATTTTAAAATTAAAGAAATAGGATTTAGTTCATAAATTGGACAACAAAAAATTAAACAAAAAATTTATTTCGTGATTTTTATACCCTGTACCGTATGGTACCAAGGGTATATTAAGTTTGTGCAAGCCGAAAATGTATGTAACATATAGAAGGCGACGTCGGAGACACCCCAAAGTTACCTAAAATATGATCAGGGTGAATAGGGAAGTCGATATACCCATGTCCGTCTGTCCGTCTGCCCGTCCGTCCGTCTGTCCGTCCGTCCGTCCGTGTGAACGCCTAGATCTCAGAGATGGTAAGAGCTAGAGTTACCAAACTTTCACATTAGATCCCATATTATTCCATAGGAGGCAAGTTTATTTTATTTTTTTGATATCGGGGTTAAATTATATAGCTCCCATAAGGGTGTATGAGACGATCTCGACAAAAAAAATAAGTTTTAGATGAATAATTCGTTTGTTTATGAAGATATCGTTACCAAATTTGGTATTCGAAAGTTTTTTATAGTTTCCAATAACTGTATTAAATTTGATCAAAATCGGTTGACTATATCATATAGCTCCCATAGGACCGATCGGCCAAAATAACTTTTTTAAAGAAAAATTCGCTATATTTTGTTTTTTAATAAAGATATCGTAACCAGATTTGGCGTTTGGAAATTTCTTAGAGCACTTAAGCAATGTGCCAAATTTGAACAAAATCGGTTGACTATATCATATAGCTCCCATAGGTCCGATCTTCCAAAAAAATCGATTTTTTAACAAAATTTGTTGTGTTTCGTTTGTTTGTTAAGATATTGAGACCAAATTTGACATTCGTGAGAATTTTATAGTTCCTAAGCACTATACTAAATTTAATTCAATCGGTTGACTAGTTCATATAGCTCCCATAGGACCAATCGGTCCAAAAACACGTTTTTTATACAAAATTCGATGTGTTTTGTTTGTTTGTAAAGATATTTGAAATAACTTTGGCATTCATATCTTTTTTAAGGTATTTAAGCACTGTGTCAAATTTTATTGAAATCGGTTGACTATATCATAAAGCTCCCATAGGAACGATCGGTCAAAAAAAATTTTTGCTGAAAAATTCTTCTGTTTTTGGTTTTTTGTGGAGAAATCGGACTTTATTACAAGCTAGTGGTACAGGGTATCCTAAAGTCGTCCGCGCCCGACTTTACGTCCGCCATTTTTTAAATAAGCTTTAGAGTTTTTTTTAATAAATTTTACATCTTCAAGTTTGTATTATAGGAATTTAATAATTTTAAAGTTATTCCGTTAATTAATATTATATCTATTGAACTATTTAAAAAATGTTTTTTAAAAAAATTTGGAAATAAGACAAATTTCATAAATTGGGAAAATGTTGTACAGAAAAATTTAAAAAAACCTAGTTCGTGATTTAAATGTTATATTTTTTTGTTAAATTTTTTTTACATTGTCGTTTGTTTAAATTCGTTGAAAAAAATTATTTTTCAAAATATAAATTTGAGAAATAAGACTTATAACATAAAAAAGAAAACAATTTTTATTAGAATTATACAAGAAATATTTACTAATTTCGTGATTTTTAAATAATATTTACAAAATAAGTTTTATGTTTTTTTTTTAATTTTTATTCCTTCAAGTTTGTAGAAACAAATATATTCATGATTTGATTTAACTACATTTTAATATTATATCTCTTGAATTAATCAAAAAATGTTCTTTTGAAAATTCAGAAATAAAACTTATCTCATAAATTTGGGAAAAATTTATTGGAAATTTAAAAAAAAAAAGATGTAGTTTGTGATTTTAAAGAAATTTTTTTTTTCATATCTTATATTTCTTAGCTTTTTTTTTAAATTTAATATCCTTAAATTTGTTGAAATAATATGCCTTTTGTTTTAAAAACTCTGTTTAGGTTTTACTTGTTTGATAAGGCTTAAACTTAAACCATGGTAAACAATTTGCAAATATTTTTTTATATTTTCGGTATACACAAAGAATTTTCCATTTTAAAAAGTATTAAAAATTACCTTAAAATTAAATTAAGCTGTTTCAAATAACTACGACTGCATGTATTATATAAATTAATCGGGTTTCTTCAAGAAAACATGAATCTCAAAATCAAAAGCTTACAACATTTATTCCAGGTCCATCATATTAGATAGCTTTATTTCTACAGGACACTTTTTCCGAGTGCGAGATTTTATTTATCCGAATCCTAAAGGTCCAAAAACAATCCGAACTAATACTTATAAAAAAATGGTTCAAAATATTGAACAGAATTTATATGCTGTTTTTGAAGGCTATATCAGAATATTGAGCTTGTGGTTTTTACAAGAAAACATGATTATCAAAATCAAAAGCTTACAAAATGCATTCTAGATCCATTATATTAGATAGCTTTATTTCTACAGGACACTTTTTCCAAGTGCGAGCTTTTATTTATGTGAATTTAAGGTCCAAAAACAATCCGAACTAATATTTACTTATAATAAAATGGTTCAAAATCTTGAACAGAATTTGTATATTATTTTTGAAGGCTATCTCAGAATAATGAGCTTGAGGAACCCTGAATGAACTTAGATATGCAATATTCCTTAAGTAAACCTTGCTTTAATTGAAAGGGTATCAAAAAGTGAGCGTCTTCGTGTATTTCGTTTGCCTGGTTTGCCAGTTGAGTTAGTACTGAGTGGCCCGTAGGCTGTCTAAGAACCCTGCCATGACTTGGTTGATTGCGTCTGACCAAAAGCTCGGGCTGAGTAAAAGTCATTTATTTTGTTTAGATTTGTTTTCTGATTTCTTAGACAGTCGCTGTTGTTGTTGTTGTTGCTGTTGGTTTGCCCTTTTAATTAAAAAAAAAAAAAACGAAAAAAAAACCCCAAAAAAAAAGTTTGGCCCGATCTTGGCTGATTTTCTTAACGCATCTCTTTGGGTTATTTGTCTACACTTTAGATCGAGGGCTGCCTACTTTGTAATTGTGCAGCTGTAGGTGCCTAAAGTGGGCGTAGTTTGGGGCCTCTCCAGCCATGTAATTGCTGTTGTTGTTATTGTTGGCAGCATGATGCAGCTGATTTGTTGTGGAGAGGCAGTCGGCAGAGGAGCGTCTTCTAGCCACAATATTTATGGCTCGTGCCAACTGTCGTCTCTTGTTACTTGTCTTGGCCAGTTCAAAGCGAGGCACAGACATAAATCTCAAAAAAAAAAAAAACGAAAAGCTGTCTGTAATTTATCAAAGCATCTTTGGACCAACGCCAGCGACTGCATTAGCATGCCGCAGCCCGTAGCCCGTAGCCCGCATCCCGTCCAGACGTAGCTCTAAGCCCAGCTTTATCTGATGTTTAGAGACTGCGAGCCGGAGCAAGACTGAAGCGTGGCAGTAAAAGTCGCGTCACTTGAAAATTTATGAAATTATCTTTGTCGAGTGCTACTGGAAATGGATTTCTTTGCGCTTGGTTCGATTTTATGGGCAAGCTGTGCTTCCAGCGTTAATGACAGCTATTCATACGATTTTCCAATTTAAGTTCGCCCACGTTAAGTATTTTTTCATTGTTTGATTTTTCGATTTTCAGCTGCGCTCTCATTTAAATATTTTTTATGGCAGGTGTTGTACTTTTTATTGTTAACAATTCTTTTTCACATACATAGATACATTTTCTGGCTCTGTCTTTGACTTGGCCACTTTTGGAGCTTTTGTTGACAGCAAATCTGCATACGCTGCAGTTACTAGCTCCATGGCTAGATCTGTAGCTCTGTCTCGTCTGAGTTGCCCCCGGCGCCCACGCCAAGTTGGCCAACTATTGTCAAGTTTACTGGCAAAGTGTGTCAGCAATTAGTTATGGGCTTTATTTATGGCCAACTAACTGCCATTTGCTTGTTAAATTTATTTATTATTTTGATGTTGGCAATTAAACATACGAAATGTCTCAATGCTTGAAAGTACTCAAAGACATGAACACTAATTCAATTAGGGTAATCAATAGTGATTTATTTTATATTCCTGCATCAAAACTTTAGAGTTGTTGAGAAGACAATCCAGTTGATTACCAGCTGGTTAAACTGGTCAACTTACAGCAAATTTTTAATTCTCTTGCAATCAAAATTAATTTTATTTATTGTTCAATAAAAACTAACAAGTAAATTTTTCAAATGCATTTTTCGCATGAAAAACATATTCTGCAAGCCAATTAAAATTAGTTTTATGACATATTATTAACAACGCTCAATCTTAAGATTTGTTTATATTTAATTGGCTATTTTCCCAGTTAACTTCTTTAAAAGGTGTTCGATATTACTTACTAAATTAGGAAGAATGGCTATAAACCTTTAAAAATTCTTTGAATGTTTTTTCTTAAGACCAAAACAAATATAGCGTCCTATATATGAAGTTAGGAGATTAATAGAGTCCTATATATGAAGTTAGGAGATTAATAGAGTCCTATATATGAAGTTAGGAGATTAATTTGAAGAGACAATGCATAAGTGCAAAATTACCCCAGCAACGACGAAAGCAACCCTAAATAGGAGGCATTAAGGCAAAAAATTCAGCTATTTTTTTATGTTTGAAAATTCATTAAGAGCGTCCTCTAGTAATAGCCAGAAAAATTCATATATATTTTTTTTAATTAATTTAGTACAGTGAACGAAAAGTTTCATCTGGATAAAACATTCATTAATCGTTGGGAACTTTGTTCATACTCTAAATCCGAGTTTTCGTAACAGTAATTTTTTTTTAAATTAAAAATGTTCGGTTTTTTGTTTTCCTAAAAATCACTTATTTAAAAACGTTTTCTCGTTGACCTATAAATTTGTAAACTAGATAGGTATTTTTTAAATTACACAGCTCAACATGGTTTAGTTGGAAAGGTAAGGGTCATTTCCAAAGTTATTTGCTGCATAGAACCCGAATCCGGGAATCAGAATTGTGTCAACACATCAGGATTTTGAGATATTTTAGGTTATGTACCCGAAAAACGACGTTTTGTCCTACTTTTGAGGTTATGTACCGAGGCAACAATTTTTGTGGTCAGTGTCTCCAGATATAGCATTTAGTACCAGTCTTACCGTTCAATTAAGAGTTCAAAAGATCAATTCAAGTTTTTTTTTTTCAAAGTTATGGCTACTGGAAATTACGAAATATATCCCTATGACTTCATTAGACCTGTTTTATGAGACATTGATCAACGAAGTAGCCTGGGGGTAGTAGGTCCCAAACACTACGAACCTCTGGGCAGGCACACCAGTATTTTCCAAACTGCAGTCTGTGCTATTGGAATATATGCAGAATTCAATCTGCAAAAGAACTACCATGGCAAGGATATTTCCATCCTGTCTGATAGTCAAGAAGCAATAAAGGCATTAAGCAAAGTCAAGATCACAGCAAGGCTGGTAAAAGAAGTCACTGTATAAATTAGCATCCAGGAATAAGCTCACGATTAGATGGGTTCCAACATTCCTGGAAATGACAGATAAACTTGCAAGGACCGGTGCAGCAACACCGCTAATCAGTCCTGAACCACACTGTGGAATTGATAACCACGTGGTATAGGACCTACTGAGAATAGAGGACAAATAAACGAACGACTGCTTCACTGGGCACAGATACCAGGGCTTAAACTTTTTAAAAACCCTCTTATCCAACTACAACCGTAAAAGGTTCAAATTCATGGTAACTCACGGGAAGCACACCGTGATATTCCTCACGGGTTTTCTGGCGGGACATTGTAAGCTCCGCAGCCACGTAAATAAAATTGGCATAGTGGATAGTGGACTATGTCGCTTCTGTAGCATTTTTTTTTTTTCGAAAAGGGTACCTCACAGAGAGGTGGGGCACTGCGACCAAAAGGTCTTTTGTACCATCCGCTTTCCTCATGAATAGCAGTAGGTCTTTTGTTGGTGTTGACCTGAAATGAAAGGGACTAATCCGTTCCTTTCCCATGTGACAGGCTCTGTCCTATACCAGCGCTGGGTAGTCACAGAGAATATGTCTGGTGGTTTCATCGTCTTCAAGACAGACCCTGTACTCTGAAGAGTCCGATAGGCCAATTTTCTGTAGATGATATCTAACAGTGTGGTGGCCAGATAGGTAAGCTACAAGAAGCTTTAGGTCCTTTTGTCTTGATTGCATTCAGAGGTTTGACAAGCACTTTTGCTTGACGAAGCCCCGGAAGGGAGAACCAGTATCCCCTATGTTCTCCTGCGGCCCATTTGTTTATCATGGTTTTGGTCGTGGACCAACCAATACCACAAAACGGCGCAGGAGATGTAATCTGGGTGGAGGCACCCTGTCGTGCCAGATCGTCAGCGATCGCATTACCATCCACTCCCGAGTGTCCAGCCACCCAACATTGCACTACTTTGTTCCGGGCGGACAGGGTTTGGAGGTAGTTATAGCATTCTTTAACCATCCGGGAGGAGATGCTCCAGGAAGGATCTGAAAAAATGCATATGTTTGCGCCCCTGAATCTCCGCTTGAAAGACGCTGGGCCAGATGCCAGATGCGCTTCTGTAGCATACATTCTTCGCATGTATTATGAGAATGTATGGCACTCGCCGGTAAAAGACAAGCTCCTGGGCATGTACTTTCTCCAACCGGAGATCGATGTTACCATACAAAATGCTGCAATGCATGCAGGCCAAAGGACTTTTGGGAGAGCTTTGCAGGGAGTACAATACATCCACTTGGGTCGCAGTACATTTCTACGCCCAATAATAATATAAAAGTCTTTGATAACCACACCAACAGATGGCCCTCCCTATAGATACCTTTGTACTCATATCATTACGCATTATTTTCCAGAAACTGCAAGCCAGCGCCGCGAGAATGTAGTATATTGACCTTTCAGAAGACCCTTACAGTTTCTCTTCTTTTTCTTATTTTTCGCTTTATAGTCTTTGATGGACCAAAGCCTCCATAACAATCTCTTTCATTTTCTCCGAGGCTGTTGTGAGTTCGTAACAATATTTTTTATATTGGGATTGGGAGTGTTAACCTAAAGTCAGTCCCTTTCGGACAGTTCACCTATGTTATTCCCTTCCCTCAAATAAGGACGGCGACTCGATCCCATACTAGGTTGACAGTATCACCACTAGAAGGCGTACATAGAGGATTGGAAATGGGAGGTGAGAGTCTTTATATCTTACGATCCACCATCAATTTGCACATCGCTTCCCTTTATAATGCCCCATAAAAAGTGTTGGGCAACGACCCAACTGATTAGCACTTTTTTTATTTAAGTACATACTATCATGCATGCAGAATAGTTTTAAATTAAAACTAAAACTACTGCTAAGTACATAAAATATTATCAGTGTTGTTAAACTGCTTTGAAATGTCAATGACATTCGTTGAAGTAACTTAACAACCAGCCATAAAGTGTTAATAACTAGCTATTTAATGCGACACTTTACCTATAACAACAAAAGCAACTACCATTATTAACAAAGAGATCAAAATTCAATACGCCCAACATTAGTCATCATCATCATGAACATCAACATCAACATTACCATCATAATCTGCTATACAAACAGACTCGAGCCAAAGTTAAGACCCCATCGTAGACAGACAAGGGAGCAGAGAGAGGTTCCGAAGCTACGACTGACTTCTGACTACAATAAACTTATCGCGCCTATAAAATCAATCAAGTTCCAGTGTGCTGCCTTTTAAATACTTTTTAATAATAAAAATAATAAAATGCGGCTGCAAAAGGAGTTCAATTTCCGCACATGTGAGGCTGTCTTAAGACTCTATGAGTCATACCCATTTTGTATTTCTTTTTTTGGGGCGGCAAGTGGTCAACAACAAGAGAACTACTACCAACAAAGCAATGCCCAACCAAACCCATAAATAAGCAAAAATATCAATAATATGGTATCTCTCTCTGGGCCTTAGAGTTTCCGTTTGTACGTTGTTTGGGTTATTGCTGTTTATACAATAAATCTACCTGGTCTGGCTGGCCCCAACCTCTAATAAACTGTAGCTAAACAGCAGCATTAAGTTCAGCTCTGGGTCTGGGTCTATCTACCTGCAGTTGTCTATGACTCATCCGCGAAAGCAAGGCGTCCACGTTCAACACATCTTCAAGTTCATTGCAACAACAACGAAGTCGATTCGAACGATCTCTTAACTTGCATGTTAAATAACAACAATTTGGAGCTTGATATGATTAGCAAGTTGTTGGCGTCGCGCCACAACCCGCCATGTTCAGGTAGTAGTTTGTCGTACTCGTAGTCAAAACAAAATTTTTGGCTCGACCTAACCCTGGCCCTTTTTTTTTGTTTTGGCTTTTGCAAATATCTTGAACATGACCGAACCAACGGACTAGCTGCTGCTTCACACATTTTCCAAGCGATCGTGCGCCATTTGGCTGTCCCACTGTCCAACCTCTTAGCCATGACTCATCCGTTGACTTTGAGCTTGGCCTGGCCGCATCGTATTACGAATGGCAACCCAATTCCAGCTCTTTGCACCTCTTCTCTTGTGCTTTTAATGCGAAACTTGTGTTTTGCCGTATTCTTTTGTTGTTGTTGCTCTCTCTCTCTTTGGGTCGGGAACCTTATTTAGAGTGCTTAACTTTGTGTTTGTTGTTGTCTTTAGGCAGAAATCAAGAAATTATGAGCTCGATTGCTTTGTGGTTAAGAGGGCTCAATTTTAATATGGCCATCTCTGCGTCTACTTATAGCTAGTAGCTTCCCATTTTTATGATACATTCTGAATTTCTTAATTAAATTTCAGCTGATTGGTGTTTATTAAGCTGATACTAAAAAAAAAACTCGACTTGAGTAATTGATAAACTGTAACTATAAATAATTCGATAAAGAGTTCGTTAAGTTTAAATTTGTAACAAATCTAACTACTCCCAAGAGCTTTCCCGCACTAGAGTCATAAAATCAATTGAACTCACGACAATTGATGCGATTTTTATGTGCTAACCATAACTATTGACTATCGCATAAAAAACAACACTCAAAGCTAATATTAGTGACGGAATTTCGATTTGATTTTCAATCACTCTACAACAGTAATTGATTTAAATTCCCAAAAAAAATAAAAAATGGGAAAAAAATATACTACCAAAAAATAACCATTAATTTAATTAATAAAACTAGCTTACAAAATTGTTTATCCAGCCACGCTTGAGTCTTTTTTTTATGTCACCAATGTTTGTGAAGAAAGTAAAAAATCTAAAGTCATTTTTGATTGATGTTTCTTATTTTGTAAATCATTCTTTTTCTATACCAAACCGATCAATAATAATAATTATAAACTACGAGGTGTGTTCGCAAAGTATCGCGAATTTTGAATTTTCGCGGGCTACGCGTATATTCGAATTTCGATTTTTCGTGGTGTTATGTTGGTACTCATGTCTCTCACTTATGCCGACAAGCTCGGCCATTTTGAATGTTCACTTAATTGTTGACAGCTGCTTTGGTTGCACATGTTTTAGCTCGTCTTCGATTTTACGGGAATACGGCGGCTGCGGCATCATTAGTGTATTGTTTTTGGCCGAAAATTCAAAAAAATCATGCGATACTTTTTGAACACACCTCGTAAATCAGTTTTTTTTCATATTTTTTTTTTTTTTTAATCTTCCTGCTTTTAGAAAATAAGTAAATTTTAGTAAATAATAATAATAAATATATATATATAAACAGCAAATTTCCATTTAAAGTAAATCATATATTATCTGAATCCGAGGTCTACAAAACCTTTACACACAAAAGTTCCGAGATATCAACTGAAAACACCATAAAAGGAGATATTTTGTAAGATCCGAGGTCTACAAAACCCCTACACTCAAATGTTCTGTAATAACCACCGAAAACAACACAAAACGAGATACTTTGAAAGATCCGAGGTCTACAAAATGCCGATATCCGAAAGATCTATG
>JBAMAX010000074.1:0-10584 GCA_037043745.1 Chymomyza amoena
GTTAGTTTAGGAGCGGTCCCCAACGCGACGTATTTTTTAGAATTATTAATAGATTCTTAGGTACTTTAACATTAAGTTTCTTTTATTATTTTTTACTTTTTAAATGAAAATTACTTAAGTTCGGGGGTTTTTAAATTTTTAATTTAATTTTTAACCCCCGACGCAAAAAGAGGGGTGTTATAAGTTTGACGTGTCTGTTTGTCTGTCTGTTTGTCTGTTTGTCTGTCTGTCTATGGCATCGTAGCTCCCGAACGCATGCAGTGATTTCAATTTAGTTTTTTTGTATTAAAGGTGACTTATGTGCGAGTGTTGTTAGACATGTTTGGTGAAAATCGGTTGAGCCGTTTAAAAGTTGTGGGGGGTAAAAGTGGGGAGAAAAACATCAACTTTGTCCGATTGGCTTAAAATTTGGTCCTATTGTAGCTGACGACGTCACTGATTCGAATCTGAGGTTATTTTTGCTCTATCTCTTCTCGTTTAGAAGTAATGGCCATTTGAAGTTAAAAACATAAACTTTGTCCGATTGGCTTAAAATTTGGTCCTATTAAAGCTGACGACGCCACTGATTCGAATCTGTGGTTATTTTTTCTCTATCTCTTTGCGTTTTTGCTCTATCTCTTCGCGTTTAGAAGTTATGGCCATTTGAAGTTAAAAACATAAACTTTGTCCGATTGGCTTAAAATTTGGTCCTATTGAAGCTGACGACGCCACTGATTCGAATCTGAGGCTATTTTTGCTCTATCTCTTCTCGTTTAGAGTTATGGCCATTTGAAGTTAAAAACATCAACTTTGTCCGATTGGCTTAAAATTTGTCTGTCTGACTGTCTGTCTGTCTGTGGCATCGTAACTCCCGAACGCATGCAGTGATTTCAATTTATTTTTTTTTGTATTAAAGGTGACTTATGTGCGAGTGTTCCTAGACATGATGAAAATCGGTCGAGCCGTTTAAAAGTTGTGGGGAGTGAAAGTGGGGAGAATGCGTAAAAAAAAGCAAACGAGCTTGACCTTAAATGTAATCTATACCTTAACAAGAATCTAAATTATAGTAAGTATATTTTAATATACTAAAGTCTAACTTAACCTAACCTACCTATAAAAAGTATGAAATAAAAAATTAAATTAAAAATTTAAAAAACCCCCGAACTTAAGTAATTTTCATTTAAAAAGTGAAAAATAATAAAAGAAACTTAATGTTAAAGTACCTAAGAATCTATTAATAATTCTAAAAAAAATACGTCGCGTTGGGGGACCGCTCCTAAACTAACAATTTAAATACAAATAGTCTAATTAAGCAACAAAGATTAACTTAAAAACAAAATTAAGAAAATACTTCAAAAACTTTCATAGAATTACTTCAAAAAATTTGCATGTAAGATACGACCGTCAACGACGTCTGCCCTCGCGTGTCCCCCAACGCGACGTATTTTTTAGAATTATTAATAGATTCTTAGGTACTTTAACATTAAGTTTCTTTTATTATTTTTCATTTATTTCATACTTTTTATAGGTAGATTATGTTAAGTTAGACTTTAGTATATTATAATATACTTACTATAATTTAGATTCTTGTTAAGGTATAGATTATATTCAAGGTCAAGCTCGATTGCTTTTTTTTACGCATTCTCCCCACTTTCACTCCCCACAACTTTTAAACAGCTCAACCGATTTTCATCAAACATGTCTAGGAACACTCGCACATAACCTTTAATACAAAACAAACTAAATTGAAATCACTGCATGCGTTCGGAAGTTATGATGCCACAGACAGACAGACAGTCAGACAGACAAATTTTAAGCCAATCGGACAAAGTTGATGTTTTTAACTTCAAATGGCCATAACTTCTAAACGCGAAGAGATGGAGAAAAAATAACCTCAGATTGGAATCAGTGGCGTCGTCAGCTTCAATAGGACCAAATTTTAAGCCAATCGGAAAAAGTTTATGTTTTCAACTTCAAATGGCCATAACTTCTAAACGAGAAGAGATAAAGAAAAAATAACCTCAGATTGGAATCAGTGGCGTCGTCAGCTACAATAGGACCAAATTTTAAGCCAATCGGACAAAGTTGATGTTTTTAACTTCAAATGGCCATTACTTCTAAACGAGAAGAGATAGAGCAAAAATAACCTCAGATTCGAATCAGTGACGTCGTCAGCTACAATAGGACCAAATTTTAAGCCAATCGGACAAAGTTGAGGTTTTTCTCCCCACTTTTACTCCCCACAACTTTTAAACGGCTCAACCGATTTTCATCAAACATGTCTAACAACACTCGCACATAATTCACCTTTAATAAAAAAAAACTAAATTGAAATCACTGCATGCGTTCGGGAGCTACGATGCCATAGACAGACAGACAAACAAACAGACAAACAGACAGACACGTCAAACTTATAACACCCCTCTTTTTGCGTCGGGGGTTAAAAATAAACTATACTGTAAATAATTAATTTTTTTATTTTTATTTCTTATTCGAATCTCTTGAACCTATTCTGTTGAGCCAAAATAAACAGTCAAATTTTGGTATGTTACTGGAAAACAAAAAAAAAAAAATTACTTGTACTAATGTAAGAGACCGCTAACTGTTGTTTATTATAAACAATAAAATTTTCTATAAAAAAAATTTATTTCATCACAATCGGTCAATTAATTAAAAAGATATGATCCAATAACTTTTATAGAAATCGTGAACCTTTTCAGTTGAGCGGCAGTGTATATATGTGCAAACTCGGCCGGATTCGGACTTAATTGAAGATGTCTCAGAAATAAATGTAGCCATTATTTCGCTGCTTATTCGTATCATTCCTCTTTGGTGGCTTGGATAAGAAAAAATAGGCTTAAGTATAATAAATTGTTAGAATTCAATATATTACTGAATTTTGGCTGCCTAAGAAGAGAAATTCCTGCTGTGCAGAGAGCAAGGTAATATGAATCCACGCTCAGCTTCTTCATGTTTCCTTATTAGTCCCCCTCCTATATACAAATTTTCTCTGTAATAATGTTTACTAGCACATTCCGTCTTGACCCATCCGGATGTCTCCAGCTCAATAGCAATTTAGCAATTAGCAATTTCCAAATAAGAAAACTGCTTTGAGGGGGGCAACAAAAAAGGTTCAATTCAAACTCGTGCTTGAATAGCACTTGATTTTGTTTTGAAAAGAGTTGCAAACCTTTCCAATAAAAGATAACGCTATTAACCCCCTCGACATTAACCTCCGACGAGAACAACAAACTCCTTTTAAAGGAAACGAGTTGACGATCTATACCGATGGTTCGAAGACGGGAGTCAAAGAAACGTTTTAATTTTCAATAGCCAGGATCATCTCATAACTACAAAAAGTAAACTTGTCCATTAACAAGATGATAGCGCTTAGCCCGTAGCAACTACCACTCAATCAATATCTCTTGGGTACCGGGGCACTGCGGTGACCCTGGTAACAAAGAGGCGGATGACCCAGGTAACCTTGGGGTTAGGGATGCAGCATGACCTTTACAGGACGTCGTATTAAGATTTAGGTGAACTGCCTGAGCTCAGGCATAAAGAGAATGGGACACTGTTTGGTTGTTGCATCTTCCAAGCACTCTGGCCACGGCACATTACAATGGGAACATTTGAACTTCTGCACTGTCACTTAAACAGGAACAAGATTGTGGTAGGAGTTGTAACCTATAGATCACTTCGAGTCGAGGAGTAGACAGTGTGTATCCAACAGCTGCTATGCGACTGCCTGGCGCTTCTAAGAAGATATTCTCAGTTTCCAGGTAAACCATTCTTTGAAGAGCTGGGCTATCTGGCTAGTGTGCCTATTGCGAATTTGAGACTAAGATGACTAGTAATGCCCAATAGTTTTTAGTCCTCCTCCATCTCTACAACACAATGGAACTCGTGGTGTCTGGGTGATCCCAGTTACTGATTGAGCAACGTAAACGCTTTTACATATTTTTTTCAGTTTAATCTTTATTCGTTTGTCAATGGTACATAATCCAATCCTTCATAAGCTACGTTTATTCACACCTTACTTCTTCTTCAAGAAGGGGCTGACCACAGCTGGTGCAGCATAGGTGGTATAGGCAGGAGCAGCTGCAGCATAAGTAGCCACTGGTGCGCTATACACGGAGGCGCCATAGGCTGGAGCGCTGTACACGGAAGCACCATAAGCTGGATGGGCAGCATAGGTGGTATATGCAGCGGGCAAACCAGCCGAGTAGGTGGTCACAGGAGCAGCGGCATAGGTGGCAGCATAGGCAGGTGCAGCAGCATAAGTCAATGGTGACACAAATCCAGCCTGAGCGACGGCAACGCAGAGAGCCAAGCAAATGAGGAACTGCAATAGGTATAAAAATTAGATCTTGCTATTCCTGGTATCAACAAAGAGCCGTCACAACTTACCTTCATATTGTTAGATTGTTTTGGGTTGTTTGACTTGTCAACGACTGATGCTATTTGCCAATTGGCTTGTTGGTTTTATAGTAAATTCAGTTGGGAGCAAGTACAGCCAAGACATAGGTAGGCTTGCGAACTGTTCAAAAAATCAGTTCGGAAAACCAAACTGCAAACGGGTTTGGAAGCTTAAGCGCCCCAAAAAATAGCTACATTAAGTAGAACGCGGCCGTAATGTAATTTGTGCTTGGTAACGTTCAATGAACGCGGATGCTGCCTGACCCAACTTGTTGTGGGTGCCCAAAGAACGCTAAAGGCAAATGTTTGTCGGATCTCAATAATCGCCGGCATGTCAAATGGATTACTGTTTGTTATTCTTAGACCTGTTGTCGATCAATGCTGGTGACATTTGAAATGAAAACATTTCAAGAAATTTTATCTCAAATCTTTGGCAAGTGGAGGTAATTGAATAAATCCACAAATCTAGGCATTTAACGAAACCCACACACACTCTCTTTCAAGGGCATATGTGCTTGGCAAGATTTGCGCGTAAGGTTTAGCGTGCCGATTTTTGACTAAGTGGTATAGATTGGACTCAGGAGAGAAGAAAAGCACGGCCCAGGTGGCGACTTTGGTCAGGACCGAAGCGAAGATAGACCCAGAATAACTTAGAATAAAACTTGATTTCCGGCACACGGCCAACTATTTCTTAAATAGCTTTAAATTGATCTCGCAAGATCGATAATCGCAAGAATCCAAAAATACTTCCAATAAATTTAATTTCTAAACATGAAATTTTGGAATATGTGTCTCCAAAGAATTGCGCAAATGATTTACCTCATTCGGATACAAATATACCTTGTAGCCATGCCTTCTTCTATACGTCGCAAATATCAGAACTAACATGATAAACTTGTTTTAAGGGTGTACAAAATATGGAATTACCCAAATAAATGAATAATTCCCTTTTCTAAGTAGGTTTGCGTATCCGTAGGCTCATAATAATTCGATTGGAGCCACAGTTATAATTACTTGAATTCTACTCAGACAGGGCCACACCTTGAGGCACTCGATCTGTATTCTCAATTATAAGTGTTTACAAAACCGTACTTGATATAAGTTTACAACAAAAAATTAAAGCTTGTTTTACATTTTTAATAATACAAAATACTATTATGCTTAAATAATTATTTTAAATGTTTTTATGAGATCAATAGATTTAACTTGTTTTAAAGATTTGTTTAGCATACGTAAGTAACAGGCTGGACATTGTTGCGCTTTTTTTAGTATTTTTTAGTAACATTTTTACATAACATAAAATGTTTAAATTAATGAAACTTAATGCCTAAATTATACAATTAAGCTTTGGTTTGAATATTGCTCTTGGGCTGCATAAGACACACGACGAGTTGCATACTGCACAAGCTGCGCTGCATTACGTTGATGACTCCGGCAACGGTGTTTTTGTAGTAACCAAATCCAAGGTTTGTGTTACCGCCAACGGCAGCTTGCGGCGCACATCAATCTCGTAGAGCGCCAGACCAAACTGATGCACAAAGGAGCTAAACTGTCGACTTATGTAGTCGAAATTGAGCGCAGGTGCACGCTCCACGGCGCAAGTTCCACGCAGATCATCATACACCCACTGCGGCGCATCCACATCGCAGGGATGTCGTCCTAGCAACTGCGGAAAAGCTTCCGTTGACAGATGTGGATAAAACACAGTCAATAGCTCAAAGTTTAAATAACTGCTGGCATTTGAGCGCTCCAACGCCGCATGCAGTGCGCCGCCCAGCGAAGCCGGTATAGCCAAGTACAGCTTATAGCGCACACGGTTTGCAGCCGCCTGTCTAAGTTCACAATTGCCGCTAATCAGTTTGACCTTGTGCATGAGCGCATCCAATCCTAGACCACCATATTCGTAAAGATAGAAATCACGCTGGCGACGATAGCGTTGATGTGTTTGCATATTAAAGTGCAGCAACCGTGAGCTGGGCACATTGACCAGATGCAGTGGCAGGCTGTAGGTATGCGATGTTATAAGATGTATGTGAGTGGCAGCAGGCTTGGTGGCCATAACGTGTGACATGTGCTGCGCCAGTGGAAAGATGCCAGCCTGATGCACAAAACCAAAGAAAACGGTGAGCAATACATTGGTTATGTACCAAATTTTTAGCAGATATGGTGCGGAGGCCTGAGTGCAAAGCACACGTTCGTAGATCCAGCGCAGCAAACCATGCTGCGTCTGAAAAGGATAAGCGGCGCTAAATCCAGTAATAAGCTTGGGTGCATGCATCAGCAGCAGTGGAAAGGTGAGCGGCAACAGAAAACGTGGCTCCTGATGATTGATGAGTGACAGAAAGAAGAGTGGCACAAATATGGCACCAGACATAAGCGAGACAATGCTTTGGAAGCGCGGCAGCAGCGCGTACTCAGCGCGAAAGAAACGCAGCAGCAGATGCGCAAATGCCACCAATGCGGCTACACCCAGCATATTGAAAAGCAGTGGCATGTTGACAATAAGATGCACATAGCAAGGATGCACGCCATGTGTGGCTGTTTGTGTAGAGTCCATGTTGTATTTGACAAAGTTCCAGGGTGTAAAGACAAAGTTGTCTATGCCCAGCTGCAGCATGTGTAGCTCGCCCACGGTTAAATGCTGATAGTACAGTGAGTCGCAGAAAATAAACAGCGCCAAAGCAGGCAAGGCGCATAGACAGAACAGGCTTATGCGCAGATTAAAGTCCCGAAAGGTGACGGTGCGTGTGCCCATGCCGCGCAGCAGCCAAAAGAATACCATGGGTGCGCCAAAAAGCAGAAACGTCGGGCGATTAAAAACTCCAGCCACACATATGGTCGACATGGCACAAAGATATTGTAGATTATGTGCTGGCAGCGCGTTTTTAAGCTTCCAAATTTTAACGCGTTCGCTTATGGAGGCGGCTTTGTCGTACTTCTCCTCGAGGAATTCCTTTTTATATACCACAGTGTTGGTATTAAGCATACACTCGGCAACTATGCACAGCAGCCAAGCGCACATGGCCATTTCCAAGGTGTTGGAGAAAGTGCGTGTGCCAAATATAAGCAGCACCCAGGAACTGCCCAGCGCTAGCAGGCGTATTTCATGACGCAGTCCGTATAGCCGGCAAATGCGATACAAGCACCAGTCATTGCTGTATGAGATCAAAGTGTAGATGAGCCGCGGAAACACTAAATAAGTGTAGCTATTTATTAGCTCTATGCCGCACGAGCTGCGCACATAGAGCGCAATGAATTCATAGAAGCTCCAAGGTATGCGTAGCAGCGCAAACGGCAATGTTATGCTGCGCAAGGGCATTGTGTTGTTGAACTCCCAGGTGCGTGTGTGCTCCAGGCGAAAGTGGTCACCTGCAAATAAGTTGAATTAAGCAGGAGTTTAAATTAAGTACGCTATACGCTTACCTGTCATAACTTCCACGGACTGAAAAAACTCGTCCGGATGCACGTAGCCTACTTGCGGCACAAACACCAAGACCACACGCAGCACGGCAAAAAAGAAATACGTGCGCAGGTGTGCATCGAATGAGGCACGCTGCTGCAGCAGCTGCGTCAAATGCGCGGTTAAACGCATTTTTCTCAACAATTTACTAATAAAAACAAACTAAAAACTTTTTAAATGTTGCAGTATTTACTGTATGCCAGAAGTGTGACCTTAGTTGGTATAGTGTTTGTTTAGCATAAAATACTGAAACGATTGCGCACAGCTGCTGCCACAGCTGCTGGCTATCGATGTTTTTTTAGTATAAAAATACTGCTAGTAAGCTAGCGCGCCTAATTAAAATACCAGCGACCTGCACAGTTTGAGTAGCATTAAGCAAACAGTTTTGAATGCTTTGGAAGTTTGAAAACAGCAGTAAAACGGTTACTTTTTAAATTTTAAGCAGCTGCAAAGACGTTTTTTTTATGAAAAATTCCTTTTTAAAACGAAAATTTTGAAATTTTGTAAACACGAAAAATTTTATTTTCGGTTCGTTTGTTTTGATTATTCTCTTTCAAAATGACGAATTGCGGAGTTTTAAAGAAACAGTCACGAAGTTGAAGGCGGTCAAGGAATTGAGAGGCGAGTAAAGAGGCCGTATATAATATAAGAATTTATTAGAATTTTAAATTTGCTATCCGCTTTACACTTTTTATGGCCGCATTTTATTAATTTTCTTAATTTACTTATTTCAAACAATGTCGCGTATAAGCTAATTATTATTTTATTATTGTTGCTGATTATTTTACTAACTATTTTAAAATATTGTAGGATTTTATTGATCGTTTTTTTGCCGCTAACTTAGCCAAAAACATTGTCGATAACAGCAGTGCCGCCATTTTTAACCCCCGACGCAAAAAAAGGGGTGTTATAAGTTTGACGTGTCTGTTTGTCTGTTTGTCTGTCTGTCTATGGCATCGTAGCTCCCGAACGCATGCAGTGATTTCAATTTAGTTTTTTTTGTATTAAAGGTGACTTATGTCCGAGTGTTGCTAGACATGTTTGATGAAAATCGGTTGAGCCGTTTAAAAGTTGTGGGGAGTGAAAGTGGGGAGAAAAACATCAACTTTGTCCCATTGGCTTAAAATTTGGTCCTATTGTAGCTGACGACGTCACTGATTCGAATCTGAGGTTATTTTTGCTCTATCTCTTCTCGTTTAGAAGTAATGGCCATTTGAAGTTAAAAACAAAAACTTTGTCCGATTGGCTTAAAATTTGGTCCTATTGAAGCTGACGACGCCACTGATACGAATCTGAGGTTATTTTTGCTCTATCTCTTCGCGTTTAGAAGTTATGGCCATTTGAAGCTAAAAATACAGCAAATCTATTAAATATGATAATGATGCTTGTCAACAAATTATTCCAATGGGCTTGCCAATCATTTAATGTCTGTCTGTCTGTCTATTGCATCATAACTCCCGAACGCATGCAGTGATTTAATTTTTAACCCCCGACGCAAAAAGAGGGGTGTTATAAGTTTGACGTGCCTGTTTGTCTGTCTGTTTGTCTGTCTGTCTATGGCATCGTAGCTCCCGAACGCATGCAGTGATTTCAATTTAGTTTTTTTTGTATTAAAGGTGACTTATGTCCGAGTGTTGTTAGACATGTTTGATGAAAATCGGTTGAGCCGTTTAAAAGTTGTGGGGAGTGAAAGTGGGAGAAAAACATCAACTTTGTCCCATTGGCTTAAAATTTGGTCCTATTGTAACTGACGACGTCACTGATTCGAATCTGAGGTTATTTTTGCTCCATCTCTTCTCGTTTAAAAGTTATGGCCATTTGAAGTTAAAAACATCAACTTTGTCCGATTGGCTTAAAATTTGGTCCTATTGTAGCTGACGACGCCACTGATTCGAATCTGAGGTTATTTTTAACCCCCGACGCAAAAAAAAGGGTGTTATAAGTTTGACGTGTCTGTCTGTCTGTCTATGGCATCGTAGCTCCCGAACGCATGCAGTGATTTCAATTTAGTTTTTTTTGTATTAAAGGTGACTTATGTGCGAGTGTTCCTAGACATGTTTGATGAAAATCGGTTGAGCCGTTTAAAAGTTGTGGGGAGTGAAAGTGGGGAGAATGCGTAAAAAAAGCAAACGAGCTTGACCTTAAATGTAATCTATACCTTAACAAGAATCTAAATTATAGTAAGTATATTTTAATATAATAAAGTCTAACTTAACCTAACGTACCTATAAAAAGTATGAAATAAAAATTAAATTAAAAATTTAAAAAACCCCGAACTTAAGTAATTTTCATTTAAAAAGTAAAAAATAATAAAAGAAACTTAATGTTAAAGTACTTAAGAATCTATTAATAATTCTAAAAAAATACGTCGCGTTGGGGGACCGCTCCTAACAATTTAAATACAAAAAGTCTAATTAAGCAAGAAAGATCAACTTAAAAAAAAATTAAGAAAATACTTCAAAAACTTTCATAGAATTACTTCAAAAAATTTGCATGTAAGACCGTCAACGACGTCTGCCCTCGCGTGTCACCCAACGCGACGTTTTTTTTTTAGAATTATTAATAGATTCTTAAGTACTTTAACATTAAGTTTCTTTTATTATTTTTTACTTTTTAAATGAAAATTACTTAAGTTCGGGGTTTTTAAATTTTAATTAATTTTTTATTTATTTTATTTGAAAATTACAAACAAAAATCATTCATAACAGCAGAGCTACCATTTTTAT
>JBAMAX010000076.1:0-63161 GCA_037043745.1 Chymomyza amoena
CCGTCGAGTATTAGTTAGTTAGTCGTCCTAACGTGCACCAGCCGCATCTTCCGGTTCCATTAAGGATTATGCAGTCAATGTGTCACTCCCCCAAGGTAGCTGCAAAATACAGAGATAGTCATATCGCAATAAACTCGGTGATATTAAAATTAATTTAAAGCTAGAGCTAAATAAGATCATTTAGAACAATGGAATAAAAACTTCTTTTGACAAGTCCCGAAATATAAAAATACAAAATCTCTTACCACCTTAATGTTCTAAGCCCTTCTGTTATATTGGCAGACATATCACCAAACAGGAAGAGGAGAGATCCATGCGTAATGCTCAGATGGATCAACACAGCTGGCTTATTATTCCTATGATTTGAAAAAGTTCGAAAATCTCTACAAAGTATCCCTTAGGGCACTAACTTGATTACTTATCGGACATTGTAGGCTCGAATAAAAACCAGAACAAGATGGGCATAAAGGCTTTTAACACCTGTAGGTTCTGGGAGGCAATTAAGGCATCCTGACATTAGGGCATGTTGGTTACAAAGAATTATTAAATATCATTTTTACGAATGACTAGGCAACAATTAAAGAGGGATGCCCCTACATCCGGGTGATGGCATATACTACGGCTGGTCAACAATGTGGCGGGGGATAAAAAATTAAAAAAATTTTGATAACATAAGGTTTTTCTTGCACCATGATACCCAACTAGAACCATCCTAAATACTGAATGTGGTTTCGGATATTAGACTAGCCATAGATCCTTAGAGTCAAGCCTAGAGTTGCATTATTTTGTACCTGAAAGATTTTTGGCTGATGCTGCTAGCTTTTTTAAATAAGTACAGATTCAAAAGAATTTGCTGCAATGTGTTCACTCCCCGGCTTCCAGTTTACGTACCCTTTCCTTCTATATATAATTTTGCAAGTATTACCATCTTGTGGATTGCAGCTATCGTTTAATTTTTTCCATTTACCATGGTTTTTAACCATGTCACTTAGTCAAAGTTTATCTCTCTCACACAATATCTATGTTAATGTTAAAATTCAGATTTAGTGGATGTCTTAGCTAGATAAGCTAGATTTAAGATATGTAGTATTATAGCAGTCAGCTTGATAATGGCTTAAGCCAGACCGTTAAAGCAACGTTTGAAAAAGCTTTAGACGGTTAAAAATCTGTAGACGGATTTAAAAGGCGGCCAAGTTTATTATAAGTTTTATACGAAGTAGTTGCTCAAGCTAAATAATTACCTTCTTGTTCTATATCTCGTAGATCTCTGAACTATTGTATTAAAATAGGCGATATAGAAATACAAATTAAATATTTTGTACTTTATAAAATGTTTCCCTTTGTTTTGTGGCTAAGGTTCTTAAGGTTTCGCATAGCTTTCTAAGCAAAATCTTCGCAGATGAGCAATGTTTTGATGACTATTAAGTATTACCAGTGAATAATCATTGCGATGGTTTTCATTATTTTTTGTACACAATTCTAGCTTTGCTGCATTTAAATAATTATCATATCTCGATATAAAAATGATTTGCAACTGTAGCAAAAACCATTACAATTAGTCAGAGCAGGTTTCTGGGAAGCTTACTGGGAGCATGGGACGGGGGAAGGAGGGCTGGTATAGAATTTTTGAATAACTCCCAGAAATGGTCTAACTGGGTCTAGGAAATGGAAACAGCTGTAAAAAATAGTTTGTTGAAAAATGTTAAAATTGTTAAGGGACTTCCAAAATAAATAAATTTTTATCAATCAATTTATTTTCGTATAAGCAAAAAGAATGTATTCTATTTAATAGTATGAAAATGTATTATAATTTTTGACAACTTTTAAGAAAAACAAAATAGTTTTTCAAAGTTTTTTTTAAAATCATTCAAAAATTTAGGTTTTTATTTTTTTTTTAACATTGTTGCACCAAATCGATTGTAATCATTTTTACATTAAATACAGAACGCATAAAATCACGTCTTAAAAAAATTTGATCGAAAACAATTAAAAATTTTGATTGCAAAATTCCGATTATTTATCGAGCTATCGATACCTGAATATTAGGTTCTCATTTTTTTACTATTTTTTTATATCTTCTAAACGCATAAATTTATTGGCGCGAATTCTTTATATTTGATTTACAAAAATATTTTTTGTTATTTTCAAGATGTTATTTTTTTTAATTTTTAGTTTTTAATTTTAAAATTCACGTCAATATCTTTATGAATTTGGAAGATATGACTTATCAAAAAATAGTCTAAAAATGAAAAACCCAATATTCAGTTATCGATAGCTTGAAAAATAACCGAAAATTAGCAATAAAATTTTTAGTTGTTTCTTTAATAACACTGTCCAACAGTGATTTAGAACTTTTCAAGCAACCTAGTGTACGTTGTAGGTCTTGACGAGTAGATCACGATAGTGTGTTTCAAAATCCCCCCAAAATCGGAAGTTATCGCTTAAAAACCGTTTTTCGGGTACTGCGATCACTCCCACTATCACAACGTCGCCATTTTTCAACCGATTGCTTTACGGCTTTGGAAAGAAGAAGATTCAAGCTTTAAGATGATATATACTTGTTTATACTTTATACAAAGCAACTACGAGATTTTTTAAAAGTTATCTAAGATTTACACTTTTTTTATTCGATTTTCACACTTTGAAGTCATTTTTATATAACATTTTGTTAAAACACCTTTACTTTTTTACATTAAATCTTAAAGAAATCACATTGCTTAAGTGCTCTAAAAAATTTCAAAACGCCAAATTTGAACAAAATCGGTTGACTATATCATATAGCTCCCATAGGAACGATCGGTCAAAAAATCGATTTTTTAACAAAATTTGTTGTATTTCGTTTGTTTTTTAAAATATTGCAACCAAATTTGACGTGGTTACCAAATATGTAAATATCATCAAAATCGGAGAAGGTCGGGAAAATAGTGGCCCGCTTCACTTTTTTCGCCGATATACCTTCATATTTTTCTAAATAGCCCTGTTGCCAACTTAAATTAAAAAGAGTCACGTTTAAATTAAAAAGTTTAAAAACTGAAATTTTGCAATAAATTTTTGTTAGTTTCTAAAAATTGCTGGTGGCACTTCTCGGCATCTTATCCAGCTGAATCCTTTTCAGCAGTTCAAAGTGATCTTTTGTTTTCATGCCCCAATAAATCTATTTTCTAGAACCTTTATGAGCTAATGTAACATAAATAAATTATGATTATTATTTTATAGTATTAATTTTGTTGTAGAATTGTAAATAAACTGTTTGCAATGTTAAAGTAAACTTAGCAGCTTTAGTTGGCTTAATAAAAATCTTGTTTATGGGCAACAACAATTAACACCTTAATGCCAAGCGCAAGTCAGAAATTTGAATAATAGTTGTTGTGGCATGTATCTTTTTTTTTATTTTTTTGTGTAAATTGTAGATATTTATTTACTTTAATAGATAATAAGTACATAAAAGAATCCATTTCCTGTACGCATATTGATACAATTACTAGAAAACGTCAATATGGCTTAAAAGCGGAAAACTTTAAAAAAAATATCATGCATACGTCAAGTGGGATGACGTAGAGCTGTAAGGTGATGAGATTTAGGTGAGGCAATTTTTGTCAAAGGGATGTAAAGTTTGTTGCTTAAGTCTTTTGTTTCAGTTTTTACTGGTAAAATTTTGAGTAAAATGGTAAAATAGTAAATAAAGCAGTCATAAAGTTATAGTGTTTAAATATTTTTATTAGCATAGAATAGTTTGCCTTATATGGCTAGTATAATATCAAGGTACTTGTTGTGTATATCTGGATTTTTTGCCACACTTATATAACTAAAGTCTTATCTTTATATGTACAATTAACAAACTCAATCAGTCTGTGCTCTCAGGAACGTTTTGGCTGAGCTGCCTTTGGGGCGGGCTTAACCAAAGAAGTTGGGCACGAACAACTTCTTGCGCTTGGTGCGGGTTTGCTTATAACGCACCAAGGGTGTGAATCTGACATTATCCGGCAAGCCATCACCATCGCTATCGGCAATGGCATCTTGACGTCTTTGGTTGGATACGCTATTGGTGCGCACTGGCGCAATATAGCCATCATCTACATAGTAGTAGCCGGTATTCAGTGTCTTGAGGCGGTTCTGCGTCAATGGCTTGCCATAGGTTAAGGCATAGTCATTATCACTATTATCGGCGGATTGTGTGCGATCATAGCGATCGTAGTGACCACCATAGTGTTCAGCGCTGCCATAACTGCCATAAGTGCCCAGATCGTAATATGTGGGTTTGGCGAGGCTCTCGGAGATCTTGCAGAAAATGATGGAAACCAAAAGGCAGGCCCATGTGTAGAATTGCTGTAAGGTACAAAGAAAAGTAAGTTAGTTATGGTCGTTGTATGTTGGCTGGGAGATATGTTTTCAAAATCCGCTTGGTTTGTGGACACCTACCGTAAGTTCCATTTTGTGTAGTTGTGTTTATAAGTAAATCCAAAAAGTATTGTATTTGAAACAAGTTGTTTGATATCCTTTAGTAGCTTGTTTTGCTTTTGCTTAGTTAGCTCTTGTTGTTTTGAACGCTTGCTGTGTTCTGTACATTGCTGCCAATTTAGCTTTTTTCCCGTCAAATCTGGCTTTTTTCGAAGCCCAATTGCGGGAAAAATTTGTGAATTGCGGGAAGCGGGAATTCTGGCTTTTTTAAAAATGAATTTAGCTTTTTTTTGGCTTTTTTTAATGCTGCCACCAATTTCATGAAAACATGTAGCAGCACGGTTGCCACTTGCAAAAAAAAATTTTTTTTATCAAAATATACCAATTTCGATAAATCTGTAAAAAAAGTATACCAGTTTTGGTAGAAATATACCAAATGTGTGTAATAGTGGCAGCTCCATCATACGTTTATATCGATATTTGCCAATATCATCACCACTACCTTACGCAAACTGTCATCACAATCAAAATAAATAGCGCGCTGCTTAAGTGTGAATTTTATTAGTGACAAATTTCGCCATGCCAAAAGAATATAAACAAAAGTGCCGTGATGCTTGGATGAAGAGCGAAGAATTCAAGGCGTGGCTTCGCAGGGATGACACGGACGACAAAAGGGTCTATTGCAGCTACTGCAAGACTACAATAACTGCAAAGCTGTGCGATCTGCGTGCTCATGCAAGCACTAAAAAACACACAAGTGCGATGGGCGGCTTTCAGCAAAAAAATAAAATTGATTTTGGTAGCTTGCCTACAAAAACTGTGGAGCAGGAAGCAGCATTGTGTCTGTTTATTGCAGAGCACACAGCTATGGCACAAGTAGACCATTTGGGCAACTTATGCAGCAGCCATTTTGATAGTGCAACGGCCGGCCGAATAAAGCTACATCGCACAAAATGCACCAGCATTATAAAAAATGTTTTGGCGCGTAATTTTTATGAAGATTTGTGCGCCGATATAGGAGACTCCAAGTTCAGTCTTTTACTCGATGAGTCAACGGACATCAGCGTCACAAAACTTTGAGGTATTTATCTTAATAATTGTTTATGTTAATTTTATTAATTTTACATATATACTTATTTAGGTTTGGTAATTAACTACTTTTCCATTCCCCGTGGTGAGTTCGTCTCCACATTTTTAAGTCTGGTAAAACTAGAATTTGGTAATGCTACTTGCATTGTTGATGGAGTGAAAAATGTATTATTGTCATACAAATTAAATATAAAAAACCTAATTGGTATTGGAACCGACAATGCTAGTGTTATGGTAGGCACAAACAGGAGTGTCTACACGGAATTGAAGAAGGAGGCCCCACAGCTAATTTTGGTAAGATGTGTCTGCCATTCTGTGCAACTTGCCGTTAGCCAAGTTTGTAGAAAACATTTGCCTGAGAAGTTGGAGTTTTTAATTTACGAAACATATAATTGGTTTTGCAAAAGTTCATCTCGGCAAATGGAGTACAGTAAAATTTATAAATGTATTAACGATGATAAGGTTTGTGTGAAAATTTGTTCATATTCATGTTATGTGTTCTTGAATTTATGTTTAACCTATGTACTTAAATGTGAGTATTTTATTTTTAATGTGCCCGTCTGTATTTCGATTATTAACATCATTATTGTATTTGTTTTTATAATTTTTCAATATTTTTGTGTGTGTTGTCCATCGTTCGTTGTTGTTCTCAACAGTGTATTTTCTCAAACACTTCTTTTTATTTGAACGCAAAAATTTGTTTGATATTCCCCAAGGCTCCATTGAAAATACCAAAAGTGAGCGACACCAGGTGGCTATCCATTGAGTTGGCTGTATCACGCATTTTAGACCAATGGAATGAACTTAAATTTCATTTTGATTCGGCCGCAACAAAAGAAAATTGCTATAAGTCTCAAATTCTCCATGAATTGTATAGTGATCAAATTAACCACTTATATTTAATTTTTTTAAAACCAATTCTGTCGGACATGCAGAAAGTTAATAAGTGCTTTCAAAGCAATAAAACAAATGCAACAGAATTGCTAAATGACTTAATGTTTGCAATTAATTCATTAAAAAAGTTAGTTATTCCCCCTGACAAGGAAATGGACATATTTGAAGTTGAAAAACTTTAAATATCGAAGCAGGCCTTGATAAAGAAATTCGTGCTCGCTGCTCTAATTTTGTGATTCAGCTTATCAAGCAGCTAAAGCAGAGGTAACCAATTTGTCAGATTCTTTTACCGACAGTTAAATAATTTTGATTTTATTTTCAGGCTCCCCGACAATTTTAAAATTTTAAAAAACATCGACGTTTTTTCTGTCGACAAAATTCTGTCTACTAAAAAAAATGGAATTACAGAAATATTAGAACACCTGCAAGTAGACAGAATAGCAGACATTGAGCGGCAGTACAATGACATTAATCTGGTTAAGTGGGAAAACGTCAATGACAGCACAAAGTTTTGGAGTGAAGTTTCCCAGTACAAGGATTCTGGTGGCAACCGCAGATTCCTTGAACTGGCAGCTGTTGCACTGCAAATGTTCTCATTGCCATGGTCCAACGCGGAAGTTGAGCGCGTATTTAGCCAGCTTAACTTGGTAAAATCCAAGTTAAGAAACTCGATGAGCCTAAGCACAATAAACAGTATTCTTAGCATAAGGTAATATTTTATAGTGAGTCAAAGGATGATACCGATTTATACACTATTTATTTTTATATAACAAACAGATATGGTTTGCGAAGACTGGGCAAATGCTGCTATGATTATAAAGTTCCTACAAATTATCTACGCATGATCGGTACGAACACGTCGTACGATTATGAAACCGATGCTAGTCGTGAAGAGTTAGACGACGTGCTAAAAATCTTGTAAATAAAACAAAAAAAATAACCATAAAAACTTTTAGCTTTTTTTTACGCTTTATTCCGAAATTTTTTAGCTTTTTTTGCCCTTGCTTCCATCCAGAAATAGCTTTTTTTTCTGGAAAAAAATTGGCAGCACTGGTTCTGTATGCTTTTGGTACAGAACCTTTGCTTTTTATACAAAAATCCATCCGCCTCTATTCACACACGAACGCCAAAAAGCTGCGTCGACACAGCCGCTGACGCAAGCAGAGCTCCGCCAGCCACAGCTCCAACTTCAGCTCCCACCAATATTAATTTTTTTCGAAATTTGATTGGTCGATTTGGGCTTTAACGCTCTCGGCTGCTCTGGGGCTGTGATTCAGCTCAAAGGCTCTAATTGACGACGCTCATGAAGCCGGTCCATACTTTGATTTGGAAAACTTTTATACAATGCGGAAAGATACTTGGTTTGTTATTAAAATTCCTACACTTTTGTTTTTAGTATGGTTTGTTTTGTTATCAAGTTTTATTTTGGTTTATCAATTTTTCCGTTGTTTTATGGAAATTTGCTGACATTGTGACCATATTTAAAGTTTGACGTAGAGTCTGACGTACTATAAACTTTATTAATTAGGTCTTTATTTATTTACGTTTTGATTTTGGCACATTTGTGCACGCTGCGTATGAGTAATATTTGCCACGTTGCGCAGCAGGCTTGTGGTTTTGGTTTTTTTATGAACGACTCGCGCCCCAAATTTAAAGCCAATTAATATATCTAAATTTAGACCGGGCTTGATGAAATTATTTTATTGTATTATACTATTTTAGGGTCTATTTTAGACAATCAACAACAAGATGGCGTTTGCTAAAAATAAAGTGACAATTGTGAGAACACGCCGCTGCAATAAAACATTTACAATAACAATATGTTGTAAAATTTATGGATTTTCTAACAAAAGATGTTCCACAGCGCTTTTAAAACCTTTTAAAAAACTGTATGAAACGTAGTTGGATCATTCATAAATTACGTCACGTTGATATTTGTCAAAATAGACCCCTCCTCCCACCTGTGACACAATAACGTATTATTTTTTAAGATTTTCAATATAATTTGTTTGTAATTTGTTTAATTTTAATATCGCGACGCTGCCAGACCTCCTCTCCCACCTGGAGCATCACTTAGCTTATAAATGGTCACAAAGTAGTTTCATCGCCCACAAATAAAAGTAACATGGAGGTGTGCGGAACAAATATGTATAGACCTGTCTTTCTGAGTAAATACTCCATTTCAGGTTTAGAAATTTTACGTATAGCAGTTCAAACGCCCAGGACCCTTTTTATTCAATCCATCCCTGAACTTAGTCGGTATTAAAATCTAGTTCCATCCTAATAAGCTGTTTCTCTTTCAATGCAACATTTTCCAGTCAATAACCACTCACCTTAAGGCTTGCAATCCATATATTATTTATTGTAATGAAAAGCTTGTACAACTCCCAGTATTTAAGTCGCATTGCACATATACGAGGTATTCACGCTTTATATTGAGTTGAGGACTTTTACAAAAACAAAATGTAGTGTGAAATGAAACCCTGTGTTTCAACTCTCAAGTCAACTTTTTCTCAATCCAGACACAAGTTTAATTTTTGCTGATGATATATGGAACTGTTGTGGAGATCAGCATTTGAACAGATCGGTTTTTGTCCTAGGAACTGACCACGCTCTGGCGTTGACGTGTTGAGGACTTTTACAAAAACAAAATGTATGGTGAACTGCAATCCTGTGTTTCGACTCTCAACTCAACTTTTCCTGAGCCCAGGCCCAAGTTTACATTTTGCTCTTGATATATGCTTAATACATACTGCAACTGTTATAGAGCTCAGCATTTGAACAGATCGGTTTTCGTCCTAGCAACAGACCAAGTTCTGACGCCAATCAATTGTCTTCGGGATGTGGCAATGGTCGCCCTGACGCGAGAATAACTATTTTTATAATTTTATATAATAACTAGGCGGCTTCGCCCCCTGCTCGCTTCGCTTAACAACCCCCACGTGGAATTAAATTACTTCCTTATTCTTCTCATACCTCTTCTTCGATGCATTACGCATCTGTTCTCGCTTGCGCTCTTTTTTTTCTCTTCAGTCAAATTCAACTTTTTTCTACATTTTTCCTACTTTATAAAAACATTTGAAAAAAATCATGAAAAAGAAATATCTTCTGCTATGCACACAACATGTTCTACACTTTCAAAAAGATGAGAAAAAAAAACTTTTTTATATAATAGAAGGATAATTTCATAAATTTGTGCGTCGCAAAGCAATCCCATAGTCACAGTATTACAAAAAAAAATTATTTTTTTTATAATTTCATCATTTTGGTGAAGGTTTTCAATAAAATTGATTTTATCCAAAGTCATTTTAGCTATAGCTTCAATTAAAGTAGATTTTATACTCTGTCTCGGCATTTTTGGTAAATGTTGGTGAATTGTAATGCAATTTGTACCAATTTGCAATCGTAAACAAACACAGTAAAGAGGAAGCATAAACTCAAAATTTGATTTTTCTGTAATTTATTTATTTTTGAGCAATAAAATAATACAAATCGATGTAATAAATAGCTACTTACTTATAGGTTTAATCAACTCGGCATTTTTATTTATACCAGTTTTCTCCAATTTACAAATGTAAACAAACTCTGGAAAGAAGAGGAAAAGTCAACAACTCAACTCAACAGGAGCCATTCCGCTTTGGCCTGTTGACTTTTCCTCAAATCCTCAACGCATCGCATAGCGTGAATACCTCAAAATATTCACATGTTCGTGTGCCTTCTTCGCATGCTCTTTTGTTTGAATGTACTCGTGCACGAAATCTGTGCTAAGCAGCCTCTTAAATCAGCCAAAATCTGAAGCAGCGCAGTCGGCACACGCACAGGTGTAAATTTGAAGCTACTTACACAAACAAATATTTGTTTGCGTGGGTTTTGCTTTAAATACACGTTAAAATTCCTTGTTTTGTGTTCTCTTTGATTGCTGCAGCCAAGCATTGAGTGCAATTTACTGCATGCTTGCTTCGCTTTCTCTTTGATGCGCTAAGGATTTATTTCTCAATTCCAATTGTAGCACTTTATTTCTAACTCTCCAATTCGCTAAACACATACATGTGCACATTACTGCATGCTTGCTTCTCATTCCCTTTTGCTTGATGCCGGTAAGAATTGATTATTTCAATCCCATTTGTAGCACTTAATTTCTAACTCGCCAAGTCGATCTACACACACACACGTGCACATTACTGAGTGCTTGCTTTGCTTTCTCTTTGGTTGCTGCAGCCAAGGAATGATTATTTTAATTCCACTTGTAGCACTTAATTTCTAACTCTCCACACACATGTGCACCAGAGAGCTGCACTCTCCCCACACATGTGCAATAGAGGGCTGCAACGAGAACAAAATTATTACTTTTGAAAATGCACTTTGTGTGCAACACTAACGCAAGCTCAATCACACTCACATTTTACTCTTTATAATCATGCAGGCTCAAATATACTCAAGCCAGCTCTCTGATGTGCACATTGCTGCATGTTTGCTTTGCTTTCTCTTTTTCCTGATGCAGCGAAGGATTGATTATTTCAATTCCACCTGTAGCACTTTGTTTCTAACTCTCCAACTCGCACTACACATACATTTGCACATTGCTGCATGCATGCTTTGCCTCCTCATTTTCTTGACGCAGCAAAGGATTGCATGATTCAATTTCAATTGTTTCTTTTCATTTGTAACTCTCCAAGTCGATCTACACACTCATGTGCACATTACAGCATGCTTGCCTCGCTTTCTCTTTTGTTTGATGCAGCCAAGAGTTGATTATTTCAATTCCACTTGTAACACTTAAATTCTAATTCGCCAACTCACTCTACACATACATGTACAGCAGGGAGCCCCAGCTAGTACAAAATTATTGCTTTTGAAAGTTCACTTTGGGCACAACACTCACACAAGCTCACTCACACTCACATTTTACTCGTTATAATCATACAGGCTCATTATTGCATGCTTGCTTCGCATTCTCCTTTACTTGATGCAGCTAAGGACTGCATGTTTCAATTCCAATTGTTGCTTTCCATTTGTAACACTCTCTTTCCCAGCCGCTCTAATTGTAATGTTCCTTCAGTACGTAATTCATGTATTGCAGCTTTGCTAAAAGCTTTTTGTATGATTGAAGTTTAATTTCCACTGCTACACACCAATTCAACAGTCGTTCGTTAGTGCATTTATGCAATATATTAGAATATTAAGAGAAGGAAAGCTTAGCTAATTATCTGAAACCCACAGATGCACTGCAATTTGAAAGTTGTTTCAACGTGTACTTTAATTAACAATTTTACTATTATTTTTCTTTTTGCTAATTTTAATAATAATCTTTATTATCTTATCAATCTTTATTAACAAAATGTGCAGCCTGTAGCCGATTTTAATTATTATCTTTTCAGATGGATTGCTTCAAACTAGTTAGTTTATATTTTCATATATAGGGATCATGCATAATGTACGTGATGCTTCAGGGGGTAGTGGGGGTCTGACAAAGCGTCGCGAGACACAAAAATCCCATGGAAAATGTTCATAAATATTCCGTTACTGTTTCACAAGGGGCCGGTCAATTTTGACAAAAATCACCATCACGTACTTTATGCATGATCCCATATTATGAATCAAGCGAGATGAATGAATGAGTTATATAAATGATTTATAAATTTATTTTTTTTTTTAGCGGCCCTATGCTCCAACCGGAGATAAAGGAATTGATGATAATGATAAATTTATTTTAGAGGCTACCATCTTACCGTGAATCATCTTCTGTTTTCTTGTCCATATCTTCAGAGTATTAGAGCTACCTTCTATGGATCCCAGACACCCAGAAACACCCACAGTATCTAACATTTTAAAAATGGACAATTTTACGATAGCAACAAAATTAAATATAGTATATAGTATAGTCGGCTTAGAAGCCCATATTGCGAGTCGAAGCCCCCAGTAGCTAGAGCTCATTAAATAAATATAAAATTTAGTATTAAATACTAGATTTAATTTGTTAAAATAAATTAAATTTTACAGGCTATTGCTTTGCTTAATTTTTTCTTATAATTACTTTCAATCCGGTATCGCTAAGGACTATGCAGTCTGCAGACTTCCCCTGGGATCAACCGGCGTAACCTTACCTAACCTATTTTCAATCAGACTTAAATTGTGGCACATCTAATTATTGCAAATTACAACAAATTAAAACTAATTTGGTCAAAAGCTGTATTACATCATGAAATTATGTTTATATAACTTTTAGCATTTCTATAAAACTAATTAGATAATTCTAAGAAATTAAAAAAAAAGGTAAATAAAATCCAGCTGCGAAGTTTGAAGCGTTAAAAACGTAAAAATTTATTACAATTGTGAAATCAAAAAGCAGAAATAACCAAAAAAAACTGAACGAAAAAGGCCGAAAACTAAAAGAGGCAGAAGCGTGGCTAAGAGCACGTAGCCAAATTTCACAGAAACAAATAATTAATAAAATAAATAATAATAAAAATATTAATTAAGTTTAGAGCAGCTTAAATTTCTATAAATAATAATAAACTAGACAAAAAATGAATAAATGAAAAATGAATTTCGTTTAGAGCCGCTTAAAGTTCAATAAATAATAATAAAATGGTTAAAAAATGAAAAGTTACATATGTAAACTTAATTTAATATTTTAAAGACCAACCCACTCAGTTGAGAAGATAAATTAGCTAAACTAATGCCATGGAATAAAACTAAATAAATAAAAAATTTCACATACCAACTGTACTTAGTTTAAGTAAAACAAAAAATCTGATTGTTTCAGAATTTTGTTGCCATGGACAAATCTATTTCTATATTTATAACTTGGTAGTCATAGCCAAATTGGACATAAAAAGAATTCGCAGACACGTTTCGGCCAAAAGCTTAATTTAATTAAGCCAAATTTATAGCAATGCTAATGAATTGGGATTTCTTCCGCTTATAAATAGACTTCAGCTATCAAACAGGCCTTATAAGGTAAATAATCACAAAAATAAAGCGCAGCTTTTTGATAAATAATAACAAATTTGTTTATCAAAAATTGCAATTTAAATAGTTGATAAAAAAAATCTATGTAATATTCCATACGCGTCAATTTAAGCGAAACTTTTACGCAAATTTAAAATTTTTTGGCAAAACAAATAAACAAAAAGGTGTTAATAATTTGCAATATATATTAAGTATACGGCATGCAATCCATCCAAGTGTGTTTATATTTATGGCTAGCCAAATATACAGTAATAAATAAATATATTTTAAATCTTTTGTCGGCTTTTTGCCTAATCAAATTGTTGCTACCAGCAGCCCAAAACGTAAACTGTGCCAGCACAAAAGGGTTAAGGCCTAAACGTAGCTGCTTTTGGCCAGATACTTTAATAAGGCAACATATTTTGAACACTTTGTTGATTTTAATGTTTAACGCTGGAATGCTTTGTAGCACATTGTTTATTGATTTGTTGTGTGAAAGTAAATAAATAAATTTATCTATTTGCATATAGCTCGTTATAGGAGTATTGACCAAGTTGAACTCAGATTTTGTTGTCTGTGGAAAATTTAAAGTCTGCCTGCCAGCTAGCTGCATTATATTGTTATTATTTATTTACTTTAGTTTAAAGCTGCGAAATGTTTATTATATATAGTTAAACCTTTCTATAGACGTAAGCAGGTTTAATAACACTTATGGAAAATGAAGGCGCCATATTTGTACAAAAAAGCCGCGCACGCTTTCAGCACGCTCCGTTAATATGATCTGATCTTATATGGAGCGAACGAGCGCTGCGCCCATTTCTTTAAGCAATAACAACTACAAATATTATTCAGGCATGCAAAATATTTCGAATCTAATTGCTTAATAAAATACACGAACAAGCTGCACAAATATTGACATAATTTCGTTATTTGTGCATATTTAAAAGCCTATTTGGATGTGCTTCAATTGCCACGGAATCTATGAACAAGCGGCGTCTGTTGGAGAGGGGCCAAATCCACTTCAAAGCACCTGTCACAACCTTGTAAGTATTTCACAGCAAACAATCAACATGATTTCCTTATTTACAATAAACTAGTTTCGATTTTTAACAAGAACATGCGAGTGCGTAAGTTTTCAATTAGCAAGCTTTACATGGCTCTTTGAATATAGCCCTGCAGCTGTACTTCAAAATTGGCTTATTTGTGGCACAGCCAACAAACGTGAAGCTGTACAACGCTTCGTATACGCAACACGTGCGTTTTTCTTGCTTTGTCTTGCAGATGCATAAAAATAACTTTGCCAACTTTGCCAGCGCGCAAAAACATCTCTTAGGTAGTTGTATTTATTTTTTTTTTTAATTATCAGGACACGTTTGTCAAATGCGTCACAAGCTTTTTAACATTTAATTACCATTAATTTTCACACGGTGACATCTTGGTCTTTACAACGTCAGACACTGCCATCAAGTTGCCAAGTTGCAGCTTGGTTTTTTGCTTAGCCAAGCTCCTATTAGCCGCTATTAAATATCTATTAGCGTTGTTTCCAATGACGACAGTAAAATCTTAAAATAAAAATACTATATTATGGGCTTTGATTTGACTTGCGTTGTTGGCGCTGCTCACGTGATGAGTTTTGGCACGCGCGTAAAAGCCAACGTTCGGCTCAATTTAAATTACAGCGTTAGATATATCCAGTTATTGTTTTAATTATCAAACTCCACTAAGAGCTAACAGGCAGCTTTATTACGAGCTCATGTAACATGTTCCATTTATTGTCTAAATCTTATAGGAGGCAGTCAGTTGGCTTTACTTTTGCTTCAGCAACAGATGACCCTTTGGTTTGAGCTTATTTTGTATAATACGTTGCTTGTCAGCCTCAGCTTTGGCTTTTAGACGTTCATGGCGTTCCTTGGCAAAGTCCAGCTCGGCGCAATATTCGACAATTTTTGTGGCAATCTCGCGCTGCTTTAACACGCGTTTCTTCTGATTAGACTGTAAAGGAAAACAGGACAATATTAGCAGAGTTACATTAAACAATATCAGCTTGCGCCCATTTACACATAGGTTTGTTTTTGACGGAAAATTAAATACTTATTTATTCAAAATGTTAGCTTTATGAATTTAAGAGCACATTGGGGGTGTGTCAGCTAAGTCGAAACACTGTAGTTTTAATTTTCACATAGAAAATTATGAGAAAACCTCGTTGTCGACAGATTATCCCAGCTCTTCTCTTTTTAAAACTGGCCTTATTAAATCCTTGCAGGTTTTTGACAGTTTATTCTTTTTGACTATGGCCTTAGGCTCCACTAGGAGTAACAGGTCATAAGACGAATTCTTCGTCGACAGATTATCCCAGCTCTTCTCTTTTTAAAACTGGCCTTATTAAATCCTTGCAGGTTTTTGACAGTTTATTCTTTTTGACTATGGCCTTAGGCTCCACTAGGAGTCATAAGGTCATAAGACGAATTCTTTTCGACTGTCTTTAAAATCCGGTAGACGGCTTACGGCCTGGTTGAGAGCACCTCTTAAGACGTTTTGTAGACAGTTTACATCCTAGAATAGTTTTACGTTTGATCAACATGTTGACATGTCTGCTTGTTGCACGTTGGCCTTATGCTCCACTACGAGTAACAAAAGCTAAATTCTTTTTGACTGGCTTTAAAAACCTGTTGACGGCTTATGGCCTGGTTAAGGGCGCCTCTCAAGACGTTTTGTAGACAGTTTACACCCTAGAATAGTTTTCCGTTTGATTAACATGTTGGCATGACTGCTTGTTGCACGTTGGCGCTCATGTAGAGGAAAACAGCATAGTTTTTGTGGGGTAACCAATATACAGATAGCCACCTCGTCTTCAACTGCAACAAAGACAGAGGCATATCTTTTGGGCTTGAGCTTGTTTGCCACATATAAGAGATTTTTGGCTCTTGGTACAGATGAGACAAACGTGGCCCTCATGCAGACGCTTTCTGCTTTCTGTGCGTTATCCTGCGGTAGTAATCAATCCCTACAGGAAGACGACAGCACAATTTTCATGGGGAAACCGATTGTCAGACAGCCACCGTCTTCAAATGCCTTATATGCATTTCTGCCAAAAAGACAGACGTATATATTTTTGGCTTAAGATACTTTGCCACATATAAGAGGATTTTTGGCTCCTGGTTAAGGCGAGGCAAACGTGGCCCACATACAGAAGCTTTCAGCTCACTGTTTGTATACTGCTGATATGTTCAATCCCTTCAGCCGTCAAAACCAAAACCTTGTGTAAATCTTCGCATGTCCCTATTTACTTACACCCAACGGCGTCGGCCTTCCGTCCAGGTACGTATAATCGGGTAAGTTGGTAAGCGGACCGAACGCATTTGGATTCTGTGAAAGTCCCTTGCCCTCACGCCACTTTTGATCAATGGCAAGAGCGGCGGTGCAAGAGACATGTCGCTGTTGCGCTATTTTTCAACAAAAACACATGTATTTAAACAAAAACCGGCTATATAACAAATCATCACACTCACCACTTATTGTGCTAGCCGTTTTAATGCAAAAATTTGTAACTTTTAACATAATTTGCAGTTTATAAAAATTTAAAAAGCGTCACATAACCAAATCAACTGCATGCAATAACTTTGGCGCTGCCAACTTGTATACCCAAACAGCTGTTGGCCTGCAAAGCCCTATCGATAACATTTATTTATCGGTTTTTTTTCTAGTGATAGCGAAAAAGCATTGTCAAATATAATTTTTTTTTAATTAAGTAAATTTATGAACTAAGTAGGTCAGCATAACATAAATTATGGCAACTAAAACAAGCACAATTGAACGTAATCCAAATGGTGCGATTAAGCCTACACCTATACGTGAAATTTGCTCGCGCGCTTTAACTGCAAAGTCAGAATGGCCGGATAAGGTAAGTGAAGTGTTTGCAACGTGCAGGGGAAGCGCTGCGCTGCGCAGTTCTACAACCCTTTTGTAGCCGAAAGCAAAGTGCAGAGCACCTGTTAAAATATGTGTTTTTTAGGAAGAATTTCTGGATGTTATCTACTGGTCTCGTCAAGTTTTTGGCATACTGCTGGGCATAGTCTGGGGCGTAGTGCCGCTAAAGGGTTTTCTTGGACTAGTGCTGTAAGTATATGCGTTCTATATATAGTATAAAACAAGTGCTCAACTGATATGTATATTTTGCAGTTTCGCCGGCATTAGTTGTGGCATTGTGTACCTATATGCTATAAATTTCCAAATGGTAGACGAAGAGGCATACGGCGGCGCTTGGGAACTGGTGAAAGAAGGCTTTATGACATCGTTTGCTGGCTTCTTGGTGACGTGGATCATATTCTATACCGGCCTGCATTACGACGATATAATGGCGCAAAAGACAACAACAACATAATATACACCACCACCCTTAGAAAACAACGCATGAATAACGCTACGCATTATAAACTAGCATTAACAAGCAATCCAATCCCCACAACAATCCCGAGTCCAAACGCAACGAAATTCCTGCAAAACCGTTTTGCATAGCCAAATAAGCTAAGCATTTTTCATTATTTTTGAAAACTTTTAGATTGTTAAACCTAATAGCTAATTGTCTTAATTATGTGCATTTGAAATATGTATTTACAATAGTAAGCCGCCGTTGTTTAAATTCGTGCAAGTTTGAGATTTTTCTGTGAAAAATACAAATCAGCAACTTGTTATTTAGAATAAAATTGTGTAGAGGAAACATTTTTGTGTGTTGTAAAATTTTTTACTGCCTTTTATTAAAACATATTTACTACATTTAGCAATTAATTGCTGCTAGTATTCCATAGCAACTGCTGCAGGCGCAGCACCATTTAAGAACGCACCATTTTGCTCTAGCTCGTGCATGAATTTGTCGGGTAGCTGCCCACTTTGTAGTATCTGTGACAGTCTTTCCACCTCGGCAAGCGAGCTGGCGCGCTTGATTGCCTCACGTATACGCTGCATATCCTCGGGATTTGCAAAGCGACCTTCGCCGCCTGTTACTTTACCATTGGCCTCTGCAGCCAAGGCTGCAGCAGCGCTTAACTTTGATTTCTTAGACACTTCCTTGAGCATATCCTTGCCTTGTTTTGTGCGGAAAAACTCCTGTGCTGCACGTCGATCTTTTTGTCGTATTTTTCGGAAATCCAGCAAACGTAAATGTGGAAATTTATAGGCCATGTACTCGCGGTAGTTGGTTTTGGTGGAGACCGGATTTATGAGCAGACATATGGTTTCTAGCTTTGTAAATGCTGTAAGTGGCTCCAAGTCGCTGAGCTCTTGCAAATTGTTGCCTGTTAAAATAATGGAGTTCAAATTGGGCACTACCTCTTCGAGACCCTCGCTAATGCGCAAGATGCGATTGTTGTTGAGCAGCAAGCATTTGAGACGCGGCAGATGTGGCAAATTATCCAGTTTGCGTAGATCATTATCCGACAAGTCAATGGTATCAAATTGATCTAACGTAGCGCCCAGATTTTCTATCTGTGGAATTTTGTAGCCTCGCAAATCAAGCTCGCGTTCCCGGCATGGATTGATATACTGCATAGATTGATTTATGAGCTCTGGCGTAAGTTTCACCATGTTGGCTGCTTTGGGATGCACAAGTTTCAACAAAAAGTGGAGCTCTTTGCGTCAATTGTGGCTATGTTTTATAATAATTTAATAAAAATAAACTAAAGAAATACGCCGACGCAAAATTATTAGAGATGAACGAAACGCACGCTGTAGCAACGATATGTTTATCGATAACGATAAGAACAGTGTTGGGAAGCAAAGCGCAGCTGTTTAGTGCTGCACAACTAGTATTCGATTAATGGCGGCCAATGGCAGCTTTCAAATTTAAATTAAAACCACTTTTGTTATCATTTTAAATTTCAATTTAATTTGAATTTTAATACATACAATGAAGCTTAAATTGCTTAGTAATGAACACGTTACAATTTCTATTTTTATTTTTAAATTGAATGGCACTGAACAGCGCCAGCTATGGGAGCATTTGTAGCACTTTCAGTTTTAAAGTGTGCTTTATTCGGTGGTGGACTGAGGGTTAAACTTTTTTAATTAACTTTAATGTTTTGTGCAAACTACGTACGGTTTGATTTGAAATATTTTCTTGCAATAATACTTTTGTTTTGTGTTTTAGTCGACTTTACTGCTTCTTTTTTTTTTTAATTTTTTAGTTGCTTAGCGTAGTATTTTGTTAACTTTTTAAAATTTAATCAAAAGTGAACACTAAGTTTTATATTTAAAATAAATGCATACGTTACTTTTTGACGTTCATACGTTATTAAAATTCAACAGATTGTCGTTTTTATAATACTTTAAAACTGAAAATATTGAAATTTGGAAGCAGTTATAAAAAATATTACATCTCATTTAAATTTGTTTATTTAATATAATGTTAGGCTTTTAAATTAGTATTATGTACGCAATAGTTTTAATACGTATTCATTGCGTTATATTCGTTAGTTCCTTTTTTTAGTTTAATTGAAATACACAATATTGTATACCACACGTTAAAAATATATTTTTCTTGTATATAATTGGCACTTAACTCAGTTTAAAATACATAAAATATAATACACAAAAATTTTTTTTTTATATTTTTATAGAGTAAATACGCAATAGTTATTTGGATAAAATTTAGTATTGTATATAAATAAATAAATCACGTTTTATAAAATAAAATAAAATTTTTCCAAATTAAAAACAAAACAGACGCGCAATTGCACATAAATTAATTGTTCAGTACGAATGCTTAAAAAACTTCAGTTACATTATTATTATTATCGGGTTGGCTTTCCTATATGGGGTGTTGTTTCGTAGGCGTGTAGAAAAGGAATGTAGAGCGTTTAACCCGCTTTATAAACTATAAATCAACGACATCCTCTTTTGAATAGTTTGTTTCCTCTTTAAGCGTGCGTCGCGTCGAAGTGCGCTGTAATCCTTCAACTAATGTCTCCTGTTAAGTATAAAATCACCGAAAGTTTTTAAAAATTTGGGTGCAGTAAAGCAGTACATTAAGATGATACATGCAGCACAATTTTCAACTTAAAAACTAAGCAAACAGCACAATGTTACAAAAAAAACAAAACATAATGAAACCTATTAAAATGTTTAAAGCCCGAAATTATCAGCAGATGATGTATGCAGAGAAGTTAGTTTCCAGCAGCCCAGTTTCAAACCTCAAATAACGTTGAGATCTCTTTGCCCGCAATGCGCTTCACGCTGGAGCTCTCCCCGCAGCTGCTGCTGCTCTTGGTGACTTGCTGGCCATTCCGCATGCTAAGTATTTCATTGCTGATCAAACTGGCACAGGCCATGGCCTGTTTCTGACTGCTACCAGACTCCGTAATGACCGTCTTGCTCAGCACTTCCTGTGTCTCGCTATTTAAGCTACTCGTATTGATGATCTTGGAGCGGCTCTGACTGTTTAATACTGTCGTAGTTGTTGTAGTGGTCGCCAATGTGGTTGCTGTTCCAGTGCTCGTAAAATTTGTGGAGGAAACAGAGGAGCTAATGCTGCTGTTACTGCCATTACTAGATCTATTGGCACTCAAAATGGTACGGGGCATAACTGGCGGCTTGAGAGGTAATTCTTTAAGTTGTGTTTGTTTCATTACGTACATTCAACAAATTAAAATATGAAAGTAAATAAAATACAAAATTATAAATACTTGGTACAAGTCTAAACAGCTGTGCATTAGCTGGGGGACTAAGTTCTAAGCAGGCAGCTACTTGGTCATGCTTCTAAACTACCCAACAAACTTACCCAAACGATTGAGACCAGCTGCTAGCTCACGCACGGATTTTTTCTCTAAGGCTGCACCTGCAAAAGTTGTTAAATGTTTAGAGTAATTTGTTCTAGTCATCCTTTTGTGAGCATACTTACCAGGTGTAATGCCCACAATGCTGCCACCTCCACCGCCGCCAGCTGCAATTGCTATGCCTGGAGTAATGCCCACAATGGAACCACCGCTGCTTTGTCCAAAAGCTACAACTTCAACATCTGTGGAAAGAAAAATAATTAGTTATCTGTTTTAAATCTCATTCATTCATTAAAATAAGTAAAGCAGCTTTTAATGTTTACAATTGATGTCTGCTGGGTTATGTCAGCACTAATATAGTAATCGATACTACGCTTAATTAAGCTGCTTGTTATCGATAATAAGCGCGCTTACAGTAAAGCCATGTCGTTGTGTAAATAATAAAAACTTTAGCTCACATATTAAAACTATGACTATTCTGACACCCACCTTCTTCCAATTTATCCGGCGTGGTCTTTGTCGAATCTCCATTGCCCATTATCACCTCATTGTTAGACTTTGGTTCACTGCCCACCACAGACCAAGGACGCGGCTTTTGCAGCACTATGGGCGTGCGTAAGATGCCATTGCCTGTCTTGACTATCACGCTGCCCTCGCCGGTGGCATGGCTTTTAATAGAATCACTGCTGGGTGAGCGCATTTTATCATCGCGCATGCCCACTTTAAGCAGTCCAGCAGCCGCAGCGCTTTCCTCTGCTCCAGCGCCGGCGCCGCCTTCTGTGCGCATTTTGACCAAAGGTGATTTGCGTCCGACGAGCGGCGAATATTTCTCCAAGTTATCCGTGGAACGTGAGCGTGTAGCCCAAGAGGCACCTAACAAAATAAAAATAAGAGTAAGTCATTGTATTACATTTGTTTTACTAAAAACCCACTCTTCAGCAGCGGCGATTGACGCTCCAGCTTAATGGGCCTGCGTTCCTCTAAAATAGGCGTAGTTTCCTCCGAGGTCATATGCCCATTGCCATCACGACTCATGGTGGGACTGTCCACAAACGACAGCGAGCTGCATTCTTCTGATGTGGGCGAGACCAGCGGCGTTAGCGTTGTGGGTGTAACCGAACCAGGTCTAAAGAAGTGCTCTAGTCCTTCGCCTATTTCCTTGCTGCCGCCTGCACATTCAGCGGCCACCAAAGGTCTAGTGGGCGCACGCGTCTTGGCGCGCTTAGGCCGACCCTTGACCAAATGCTGCAGCTGAAACGAGGCGCTTGGCAGCTCGGTAATAGAATCGCAGCATTCATCTACGCCGCCATCATCCATGGCCGCCATGCTATCCGTCATGTTGTTGAGCGTAACACCGCCGCGTGTGCTCAACTGCGAGTTGGAGCGATGCGAGCTGGGCGACTCCAGCAGATCAGGTATATGACCTAGACTGAGATTCTCCACAACCGATTGAGGACGCACTTTGCGTGCGACAGAGCGACGCTTGGCGGGAAAATGTGGAGTGGCCTGTAGGGAACGTACATAAGGATTATGTATTAATAATGTATTTATAACGGAAACTTTTTATGTGTTAGTTTTATGCTTTTATGTGAAAATGATGAAATGTGTGTGGAGGAGAGTTGCATTTTTTGAGCAGTTTGGAAAATAGTTAGACGGAAATTAAGCGGCAAAAGGAACAACAACTAAGGACGCTAAACAGCTACAAAATCGGGCATGTATATAGTATAGAGAGAGTATATAGTATGAGTAAAGTTATAGACAAGACAAATATAGCTACTTACAAGGTTCAGATATTCCAATTTCTTTTTGTGTGTGATTTTATTTGATTTTGTTTTAATGCATTTTATGTAAATGAGTTGGAGATAAGGTTTTTTAATATATTTTTGTTTAACGTATTTTTTTTTAACGTATTTGTTTTAAATTTTTATACAATTGGGCAATTGTTTGTATGTGTGTGTATACAAATTATTTTTGTTTTTTTTTTGGACAGGAAGACACAAAAAATTGACATTTTTATTAAAAAGTAAAGTAATGAAATGAATGTATGCTAGGGATTTCCTTTTATATATTATATGCCAACTATTATGTACGTATTGCATGTATTTACTGATATTTTATGTATATTTGTGCCTTTTTACAAATGTTTATATGATAAACTTATGTGTGTGTATATGTGTTGTATATAAATGAATGTGATTACTTCTTGCTGGCAATATTTAGCACGCTATGTTATAAATACTAAATGGCTTTTGATTTTTTTTCGATTCGATTTTTCTTGGCTTTTAAAAACTATTGCATCCATGTAGGTAGCGAGAGATTTTCAACACTTACAGTGGGCGATTCCAGGCCCAGCTTGGGCAGTATAGAGCCGCGTCCACCGGGGCGTATGATTAGACCATCGGCATCCTGGGAACAAAACAAAAAACACTTTTATTAGTCAACCTTTTTAGGTCTCAGACCTTCACACCAGCCGCACTGCCGCCAAATGAAATGACATTCCAATAGCAAATTTCCATATCAATAGCAAAGTAAAAGTCAAAGTTGGCTCATTGCCTTCTTTTGTTGGCTTTTAAGCACCATGACATCACAGTCTTGTTATTATTATAAACAAAACAAGTAGCCGCCGCCATTGATAAAGATAACAAACAGCCCAAAAGCCTGATAGAGCTCTAACCATGCACTCACTCTAATAGAGACCCCAAAATATTTAGTTAGACTCCCACACTTACATGACTGGAGCGACTGCGCACTATATCTGGCGTCTGTGGCTCATCCAGCAGCACGGAGGGCGATTCGGCTATGCCCAAACCGCGTCGATAACGTGTCAAAGCCTCCAGCACCTCATCGGTGGCACGATCTGAGATAGCTGCAGCCAAAGATTGCTCAATTTCGCTGTGGATTAGAACAAATACAAACAAATTAGTTGCTTAGCTGCAAATTGCAATTAGCGTTTGGGTTATAACTCTTTGGGTAGACTGCTACTCTGCTTGGGCAACTCTTGCAGCTCCTCATCGGGACACTTTTGATAGGCCAAACGTGATATGCTGCCCGCGCTGGGCTTACGTTCCTCCTTTCCTTTATTGGCACCCAAACAACAACAAAGTTTGCGCATTAGCCCTCCCATTATTTTTTCTCAGCGCGTTCCCAACAGCTGTTGACGCTTAAACTGGGTGCTGACTACTGAAATGGCGTTATGGCCAGCAATGCGTCTGACTATCGGCATAACACACACAAGCGTATTTAGTATACATATATAATATTTTTATATACTATAGTTGTTAGTTTTTTGAGCTGGCTGCTACACTTGAAATGCATTCAGCTGTTGATATTTTATTTTTCATAATTTTTTCGTGTGTATTTATTTAATCTTATCGTGGCGTTTGCTTAAAATACGCGAGAGAGCACGCTCTCCATTCTCTCTCTCTTAGTCAGCTGCAAAATCAAAATATTTTATCTACAGCGCGAGCGCAGATTGCTCTGTGTTTATTTGAGAGCGTCAAAGAGAGGAGTTAAATGAGAGCTTTGCATAGAAGCGCGTTTTTTGCAAGCTCAGCATAAAGATATGAGCGTGGTAAGAGATTGAGATAGCTTGGAATGGGCGAGATCGAAATGGAAAGCGGCAAAAGAAACTGGCATGCTTCGAACATACCGAAAAAGCGTTTATATATCGATTTTAATATCGGCTCGATGCAGAAATGCAAAAATACTCAACTAATGACGTCAGCAACTTACATTTTTGCAGATGTGAGCAACAATAATCAGCTGTTTACGAATCATTTCTTTTCTGCGAATAGTTATAGTGAGAAAAGATATTTGTATAGGGCGCGTTAAGAGATTGAGTTAGCTTGGAATGGGCGAGATCGAAATGGAAAGCGTCAAAAAAGAAACTGACATACTGCAAATATACTCCTTCCTTTCTGCAGAAGTCAACAACAATAAACAGCTGTTTACACATAATTTCTTTTGTGTGAATAGTTTTAGTGAGAAAAGTGCAAATTCAAAACAATACAATACAATACAAACTACAATATGTAGGGAAGGATGGGACGGTAATCTTTAGAGGCTTGAAATTGTTTCTATACATAGCTTTGCTGGAGAGCTCTAAAATTCTGTAAGCGCGTTGTCTTTGGGCATGGTATTTGTGATAGAGATAGTGATTAAAGGGGTAAGGATCACAACCGAGTTCCTATGTCCCATTTCTTATAAAGAAGAAGATTGAAGATTTTTTAATCGATATTTTCTTCTCCCCATCCATAGGGTAGCTTCACAGTGATGCCACCATCAAAATAATGGGACAAACGTTCAAAAATTCTTTTCAGGAGAAGCAAAAAAACATAAAGCCTAACTTTTTATACTCATACGCATACTCTCTAACTTTTAGGCTATTTACACTGGGGCGCATCTGACATCTGGCATCTGATGTCTCAGATGCTACGTATGAATCTGCCGTTCCGAAAGTTTCAACATCATTCCAATTTCGATCACTCCTATTTATCGGAAAAATATGCTATTTGTGCCATTCGATTCTAAATTAAGTAAGTCTATATTAAAAAGGAAAGATAAAAAAATAAATTTTTTTTTTGTCAATTTTGAGGCCCGTACCCTCTTAAAGAAAGTGTGTGTCATTGCTTCGTAAATATCTCGTTGAAGGGATGTATCATATTTTGGTCAAAATCTTTTTATCAGACATAATTGAAAGTTATTCACACGAAAATTAAATCGATTTGGCAAAGTTTTAGCTCGCTTTCGAACCACGACCGACTTGAAAATGTAACCATGGGGCAAAATGCGCCATGCTTTTTTTTTGTTTTGGTTCTTACAAACTTTGCACCGGGGCCGAAAACGTCACGTTATCTGCTATTTTTACCGACCCCGAACCTATGAAAGCTGTGGCACAGGAGGAACTGAGCAAACATGGCAAAAAACTTCATCCGCACCGAAGAAATCTAGACCGCCTGCGTTAATTCACAAGTTGAAAAATTTGCAATTTTTTTGACATCAAAATAAAATTTCTTTATAAAAATGCAAATTTAATCTCTCGTTTCATGTTTCCTATTTTATTCAGCAATAAACCCTTTTTATCCGGTATGGCGCGTTTTGCCCCACAGGCCAAAAACATTCTTTTATAAAACTCAAGATTCGAGTTTTCTAATTTCAAAATCTATAATTTTATGAAAAATCGAAATTTTTTAAAATATTTTCGTTTATTTGCAGAACTATGCCAATAACTCTTTTTGCTTTTTAGATCTTAGATAAACCAGTGAAGAACTGCATTATCACGCAAAGCCAAATTTTTTGTCTTCTCACAATTTGCTCTATTACATCCTACATCTCTGGAGGGCGAAGGGAATGTTCAGACCACCCAAAAAGATGGAAAAATGGATTGACAGATTTTAGCGAGCTCTGATATATACATATATAAGCATACACTTCGAAATGAAGAACCCTCCCACCCAAGACCAAATACTGTTTTCTGTAAATTGAATCTCGTCTAAATATATGTATAGCAATAGGTTCGGTTAGGGCCTAAACCGGACCGTTGTGATACCGCAGATCTCTCTATAGCCCTTCTCCTGAGGTAGGCCCGCTAGAAGGATTCCCATCCAATTCCTTCAAATTCTTGCTTCCGTGAAGAAGTTAATACAAACACTTTGACCTTGACGAGTTTCCAATATATAATTTTTTAAAGACAAACTTCAAACCTATTTTATTGAATTGTATTTTTTTTTATTCATTACCTTACTATAGCGGTTATTTCTTTTTACTGTTCCCGAATATTGACCCCCTCTTTTATTGGGTTGGTAAAATCCGAATTACGGCGCCTTTATCAATAAACATATACATTATACATTTTAAAACCCAATCGACTAGTACTCCTAGCTGATACTACCTATTGGCCCCTATTAGTTACCCATTACACACATTAAATATACAAAATCTTGCAACTCACCCAACTTTATTCATAATTTCACTGCCGGCATTGTTGAGCAAACAGTTTTGCAAAAACTCCTCGGGCACAACCAAACGTTCGCTCAATATTTTACGCAAATCCTGCACCACAATTTGATTGCCCAATGTCTTGGGGCATTGTTCTATACCCGTGCGTATCATTGTCTCCAGCGTCTCCTCCAAATAACTTTTAATGGTATAACTTAGCTCACTGGCCACACGCGTTAGCTTGCTCTCAATGGGATGTGCTTCACTACGCACTGCCTCCTGCAGCTTTGGCATTAGTTGCTTGCAGTTTTCCGCATCATTAATCAGACGCTGCACAGCTGAGGTGGTATCATTGCTGCCCCTGGCTATGGAAATAGTATCCTGCGTCTCAGCTACCAGCTTATCAACCAGCTGATGCGTGGAGCTCAACATAAAACCATGCTGCAGACGAAAACCCTGACCGCCGGCACGTTTCAAACCATTACAGTTGCGCTGCAGCAGCTCCTGCATTTTGCGCATAATTGCATCGGTCTTATCCGGATGTTGTTTCAAATGCGGCGCTATGTCAAACACTGGAAATGGTATGGTGCGCATGCTGTGATTATTCTCCAACGCATAAACAATATCCGCATAACCCTGCAGCGTGATGTTGTTCTTATCCAGGTAAATGGTGCGCAGTTTATTGTTAATTTGTAAAGCCTTGGCCAGCAATCTGGCGCCCACATCGCCCATATAGTTGCCACTAATATCCAGCTTTTGCAAACTTTGATTGCTGCCCAGCGCATTGATAAAATCGTGTATATCGTTTTTTAGCTTATTCTCCGACAGCACCAGCTCGGCTAAAGGAAAGTCGTCCTTTTGTATTAGATTGACTAGAGCATCCATAACAGGCGGTATATGCTTGAGCTTCATGCCGGTTAAGCTACGACACATGTGCAGGGTGCGTATCGAGGGATTCTTGGAGATGGCTGTCAGCACGGGGGCTAGTTCCGCATCCAAGTCTGCAAGTTGTAAAAGTTGTAATAAAACTCCTTGCTGTTAAAGCTGCTTGGACTTACTATTGTCACTTATGTCCAGGCTTTGTAACACCCGCACGCCATGTATGCACGACTCCAGCACGTGTGCGCCCTGAGTGCCCAAGGTATTGCTACTTAAATCTAAATACAGGCCAGCTGTGGACTCGTTGCATGCCAAACCCAGCAGCAAATTTCTGCAAGGAACAGAGAATAAGAGTTAGTAGTGCCTGCTTAAATGTTGCTCCCTCCAGCTTGATTTACTTTAGCGCCTCCATGGGCAATTTACAGCCGGCTATGTTTAAATGCTTTAGACTTAGTGTGCTTGTAAAGAATTGCTTAAACGAGGGCGGTATCTCCTTGCCCTTCTTTGTGCTAAACGAATTGTGTGAAACGTTTAGATGAGCCAGGTGTGTGGCACAGCCACGCAGGAGAGCACCAAAAAGCTGCAAAATAGATTTGGATAAGTTTAAATTCCCGCAAAGACTTGGTTCCAATGCTTACATTCTCCAGCGTAATATCTGTGGAGGAAAGATCCAAGTGCTCCAGCACATTTGGCTGTGCCAGAAAATTGTGCAGATTCTAAAAGGTAGACAAATACATTAGTTTAGTTAGAACTCTTGGCAATTAGGATCAAAATGTTCAGTGGTGTCAGTCCAAGGACTGCCTCCATGACAGATGTCGGACAGGTACGCATAGCTCCCGAGAGAAATCTTTGAAGCTTGCTGTATTTCTTAATGGCCACATTTTGCGGCGTCTTGGGCTACATATGTGACGATAGGCCGTACCTTCATACGGTGTATCCATTCTTAGCTAGCTAATAACTTACGGTTATATCATCCTTGAGACTATTGCCGCTTAGATCTAGATAGGTGAGCGAATTGGAAATACTTTGATTGAGCGACAGTGAATGTGACATTTGATTGACGCCCTTCGAGGTGAGGCCGCAATGAGCTAGCGCCAGTTTGCACAAACCCTTGGAGACTTTGGCTATGGGACCGGCCAGATGTATGGCGCCTAGTTGGAGGAAAAAAGAAACCATTTAGTAAAGCTTGCTTAAGTTCCAGGTAAATTATTATAGTAGCTAAAATAAATAAATTTATAAAATGATTTAAACCAATTTGTTGTTTATGAGCCAAGTTTTTTTGCAGTGTAAATTTTGAAAAGCAAAGAAATGCGTTTTATGTGACGTCATTAGTGTGTCGAATTGTTTGGAAATGAATTTCGAATTTTGTATTTATCTTATCTTTTGCCGATTATGCAATATGGACACACCAATAACAAATCACGCAAATGATATGGAAATTGATAATGCGCTTTAGATAAATGGATTACATAAGTAAAGCAATAACAATAACAACAAGATGAACAACAATGCATGACAAATGTAATGTAAAAATTGTATCTAATAGATTTTTTTTTGAGTGTTTTTTGTCATTTAGCTGCAAACCTTGTACAATTTTTCCAAGTAGGGCACACAATGAGCTTGCTCCTACACATATATAGTATTATATAACACATAGATACATGTTGTATATAACAACGAAATCAAATTGTTGGAAAGATACAAAAGAAAGTATACAAAAAGGTAGACAAAATTGGATTAATTGGCTTTAAAGGGTATTAAATATCAACTCAGTTTCGTTCTTCAGGTTACAATTTGCTTTCAGACATAAACATTCGACTTCCATTTAAACACACCTTTATCCTCAATTATATTGTGACTCAGATCGATGGTACGAATGGCGGGACTACTATTCGTAATCACAGATATAGACAGCTTATTTAGAAAATCCCATCTGTAAAAGGTTACAAATTAGTTTATTGTTTTTGGAGGCTCCATAACTCAGCACACTCACCTTAAACCTAATGCCTCCAAATGCAGCTCCTCCAGCCACATTGAACGCTTGAGCACGTGTAGTATGCGTTCCAAAGTCTCATGTGATAAACGCATATGAGCAGCCTTTAGACCACGAAAAAATGTATTATACTCCAAGGCGGATACAATGGCCATTAAGTCTCTGAAAGAGTAGTAAATATGTTATAAATAATTTCTAAAAGCTATGACAGTCTCCACTTACTTTGGTTCCAAATGATCAAAATCACGCAAATTCAAGATACGCGTATCGTGCGACAAATAAATGGTATCCACATCCCAGGCCACCTCCTCACGATACGGCACACCATGGAAATCACACATGCAGGCATATTGTGCACTAAAACCGCCGCAGGGTCCCACATTGCGCGGATCGGAAGGTCGAAATTCCTCAGAGAATATGGTTTCACGTTCGGGTGGTTGTATATCGATCTGCAAGGAATTAAAGCATATTTTATTAAATGTATTTTATATAAAAAATAAAGTATTTAAATTCGGTTAGTCTTTAAATAGTTTTCCCTGTTACTGAGAGCGCTACTTAAGAAGTGCCGAGCAGTCAAGAGGTAGGCATTGGATGCCTTTTATTTCTGCCACATCACTGCTAATAGAGAAGATACTAGTTTTGAGGGACACATGCAATTTATTGGTCATGGGATTATTGCTACAGCTCCGCCTAAGGAATCACTTTTTGTAAGGGTATATTAGTTCTTTGCTGATCTATTAAAGACAGAGAAGGAGACGCTGCATACACCCAAAGTTACATTCAGTATGGTCGGGATAAAATAAGAATTCTATATGGACTTGTTCGCGACTTTTTCTGTCTATCCATCGTAGATCTTGGATCTCTAAAGAATCACTATTTATAGAGGTATATTGAATCTATACTGATTTATTGAAGACAGTGAAGGAGACGGTGGATCCCCCAAAGTTACATTCATTTTGGTCGGGAGAACATAAGAATTTGATATGGACGTGGTCGGGAACTCACAATCTTAAAGATTGAGAGGAGCCTGAACGACCGAATCTTTAAGAATGAAGAATCTTGGATTCTTGGAATCTTGAACCAAACTTATGATTTAGTCTCCTTCTATCCAAAAATAATTTCAAAGCGTAAGATTTTCTACAATTTCATCTTAGCTCTTTAAGGATCTCAAAGGAATTACTTTTTATAATGCTTTATTGATTCTATGCAGATCTATAGAAGACAGAGAAGGAGACGCTGGATACCCCCAAAGTTACATTCAGTTTGGTCAGGAGAACATAAGAATTTGTTATGTACATGCCCCGAATTCTTCTGTCTGCCCTTCGTATGATCTTGGATCGTTATGAAGATTGAGAGGGGTTTGAATAAACGACCGAATCTTTAAGATTGAAGAAACTTGGATAACTAAACTTAAGATTTAGACTCCTTCTATCCACGAATTGTTTCAAAGCGCTCGATTTTCTAGAATTTGATCTTGGATCTCTAGGGATCTCAAAGAAATCACTTTTTATAGTCGGTTATTGATTCTATGCTGATCTATTGAAGTCAGAGAAGGAGAAACTGGATCCCCCAAAGTTACATTTATTAGAATCTGATATGGACATGGCCGCGAGTTCATCGGTATGTCCGTCGTATGATTTTGGATCTTTAAAAAGGTTGAGAGGAGTCTATATGAACGACCGACTCTTTAAGATTGAATAATCTTAGATAACCAAACTTATTATTTAGGCTTAGACGTTCGTCTGTCTGTCCATCATATAAACGCGTAGATCTTGGATGTATAAGGAGGAGAAGAGATATGTATGAACGCCCGGAACTTTAATTTTGAATAAACTAGGATAACTAAACTTAAGATTTAGTAAGTAGATCTCCTTTAATCCGCAAATAATTTCAAGGCGCTAGATTTTCTCCAATTTAATGTAAAAGATTTAGTTTGTAAGCGGAAAATAAAAATCGATTGATTTTGAAATTTATTAACTGAATATGAGTACCGAATAAAAATATTTTACTCCAACGTCCACTTTTTTGAATGGTTGCGAAACGCGGCAATTTTTCATCAATCGTTGTCTCCTAAAAATCCTGAGAATTTTCTGATCGAATTCGATCTCAAATGATGACCTGTGGACTCGCTGAAAGCAGACACCGATACGCCTTGAAATCCTTCAAAGGAAATGGTGCTGGTTTGGGTACGTGCTTAGAAGAGAGCTAATCGACATCATCCGCAGCGCCATCGACTGGAATCCTCAAGGCAGCCTTCCTAGGTGCAGATCAACACTGACCTGGGGGAGGAATATGGAAGCTGGCGAAACCAAGAAAATCTGGAGTGAAGTCAATAGCTTGGCGCATGACAAAGGGAAATGGAGGAACCAACGAGGCCATTTGCTCCCTGTGGAGCCTTAAAATCATATACATATATCGTAAGATAGTGTTTTAAAAATCAAAGTCCGATTCGCCTCTTATAGGAAATCATGCGAATAGGTAACTAAGTTGCTAAAGTGTTGACCTTAAAAACGTTGAGCGACTAAGTTTCGATTCCTTGTCGAGGCATGTTTCTTTCTCGTGTAGAATTTCACCTTTTTTTTGGGATACACAAGAACCTAGACGCACGATCTTGAAAATTATTCCCACGTTTTACCTATTCCAACTGATACCTTCATTTAATAATCTTAACATGTCTAGTTTTTTAAAAATTGTAAATTCTCTTATCAAATTTACGCAATCTAAGAAAATTGCTATTCTCATAAATTGAAAACACCTTGTAAATTTTGATATTGTAATCTAAATGACCCCGTCAGTGCAATAAAATATAAGTGAACTGAATTAACTTAACCCCATCACATAGCATAGTCAAATTCTCATACAACTGATTTATTTTAATAGAATTCTTCCCACAATCTTACGCATAATTTTGAAATCCAACTATAAAATTTTAATAATTTTCATTCAAGTACACAATAAAACCTTCATAAATCCGAACGCCTGCATCACATTTTAGAGCATTCAATGGCACAAAAGCTTCAAGTCCATTTTGTAAGCGCACCAAGCCTCCACTGTAACTACAATAAAGGACTTTTCTAATAAACAGCTGTTGAGTCCTTAACTTAACTTTTGGCTTACAACTTTTTGGGCACAGACCGACCGACCAGAAGCAGTCAAGTGTATGAGTCCGTCAGTTCTTCAGGCCGTCAGTCTGTCTGTCTGCGCTTCTATCGTAGTTTTAAGTGAAGTTGCACAAACTTTAAAACAATGCCAATCTTTGTTCTAGACAAAACTTTTTCAACAACACTAGCATAACCCACATGTTCCATACTCAACGAGGGGTCTTTGGCTCTTTAGTAGTTTTCTTCCCTTCTTTTTTTAATATAATGCATAAATAATTGTTTATTGAAGTGTAAAGTTTCAAACTAATTGGAATTCTAGTCAAGTTGTTTTTGAAGGGATGTATTTGGAGCTAAACATATGAACATGAGGCAATTAACAGTCAGACATGTACACATTCTAATGTTACATGAAGTTAACATTAACATTAGTAATGTAAGTTTAACATGAATGTAAACATAGCAGCAAAATAATCAGCTGAGTTACTTGTCTGAGCTGGCGTAAATGTAAACGGTTGTTTACTATTTCTAAAGAAATGGCTCGACTTACTTAGGAGCTCATACAAGTTATGTAGACATAAATATTTAGGAAAGCGTTTTCTTTTAATTCGATTTAGTCGATTTTTGCAAATTATCAGTATATAGACATACGATGCCTTAGTTATGCATTTTTGAGCACGGAATTCAGACATGAAATGTAAGCAAATATCTCATGGCTTAATAAGAAGAAATATTAGTTTTCAACTTTTTTTTGACCTTTTTCATCAAGCCAACATTGCATTTGACAATTTTTAGTAATTAGAATGGGCTTCACAAATAAACGAAGATGCAGCCTAATAGTGTCATCTGTGATTCCTCTATATCCAAAAATCTTTATAGATTAATAAAGAAAACAAAATTTTGTTCAGTCGAGGCGGTGCTTAAAATCCAGCAACTACTTTATCTGAAAATTTAATATCTGTGCAAAGTTTGAAAGGTAATTTTCTTTTAAGGGTAGTCATCTTCCTTTTTTTTTTGTGTTCTGATGAGTCTCCATATCAAATTTTTATATAGCTTTTAACATTATTGTTAGTTGTAGAGAGAGGAGTTACCGAACAACTAGGCGGCTCAGGTAGCTTCTAGGCAAACAATTACAAATATCTTAACTGTAGTGCAGTTCATATGGAAGAGAGCTCCAAGATGGATTTATGAAGTTATATCGACATAAATCAAAAACTTATCTTAAACTTTTTTTCCGAGCTATGGCAGGTTTATGATTCAACCCCGATATCAAAAAATAAACACAAATTTAATATACTCTTTGTACCATACGGTACAGGGTATAAAAAAAGTATTTTAAGATATTCGAGATTAAAGTAATGAAGCGAAGGGCATTATTGTTAGTGCTCAGATCCTTATAAAATTTTCGTAAAATAATTCCTAAAAGAAACCGGAAAATTCGACATCCACACTTGTTAATATTCATTATCTCTTTTAGTACGACGATTTTATTTCTTCAACTTCAACAAACTATATCTCGTAAGCACGATCAAATTTTTCAAATGCTTTTAAACGAAATGCCAGTTGAAACCAAGCACTGATTTCCAGTAGATACATAAGTATCTCGATTGGAAAAAAAAATGTATTAGGTAAACAGATAATCTGGATTTAAATCTAAATGTGTGTTGTTTTGTGTCAATTTTGCGAAAATATGAAAATAAAATAAACAAACAAACCAACAGATGGCCCACCCAGTACAAGGCACGTTCTACTTTCAAGTAAAGTTTACGAGGCATTAAAATTCAAATTTTTATTAATTTATCAGACAACTTGCAATTAAATCTGAAAGGAAATTATTTTGCATTTGGCCAATATTGTTGTTGGCCAACATTTGGACCACCCTGTACAAGGCACGTTCTACTTTTTCAAGTTAAGTGGAGTTTTAAAGTCGAGGCATTTTAATTCACGGATCTCCGTGTAATTGCATTTTATGACAAGCAGGTTGACTATACCAAAGCCACCAGTCCACGGTGAACATGTTTCCATTTAACATTTCAAAACAATACAGATTTCGCTCAATTCCTCCCAAATGTCGACCCATATATGTATTTATTGTCAATAGAAAAAACAACTTTAACTTTTGTTTTGAGCTTTTTCAATTGTACTTAAGCATAAACTAATTAAACCAAACTATTGGCGGAATTTTAAAAGTTACTCAAAACCGGGCGAAAATAAAAAGTTCAGAAAAAGTTATACCGAGTAGTACTCATCTCATCTCTTTTTTTCACTTAATCGCGCTATATGAACATTGGGGTCTTGATTGAGTCACGCTTGTTGGAGACTGACTGACTTTGTGGGTCTGCCCGCCTTAATTAAAGTTAAATTTAATATTTAATGAAAAAGCACACAATGACTTTTTTCACCCACTGTCAAACACACACTCACACACATACTAACACCCACAGCAAGTGCTCAATTAAGCCATTACATAGAGCTTTAAAAATACATAAGTATATACTCTACTCTCTATGTACTACACTTGAGCAAAATTGTCAATGTCTTTAACTTAATATAATAATTCAATGCATTTATAATGTTTATATATATATACTATATGGTATATGGTATGGTTGTTGTAAATTATGCTATGACCTAAAAGTCAGCTGCTTTTATGTAAATCGTCTGGGACGCCCAGAGTCATTTGCACCCACATGCTCCATGCGGATAGGATAGCTTGGATAGAACTGCAGCCATTGTTGTTGCTGCTTTGTTGTTTTTGCTAGTTTTGTTTAGTAATTTGTGTGTGGGTCTTGTTGACAACAACAACAACAGCTACAACAATAAAAGTTGTTGTTTAAGATGCGATATAATCATAATAATGATACTATACACATATAATTACTGGAGAGCACGCGAGTCTAACCATCAAGTGTTAAGTGTATGTATCTTGTTAGTGTTGCTTTTTGTTTTTGTTGTTGTTGGCGCCTTGTCATGAAACCAGCTGTTTATTCAAGAAGTGGGGAGGAGAGGGAGAGAGTTCCATGCCGGCTTACATTTGGACATGTGCATCCAAGTTTGTACGGGTGTAGTCACAACTCGTAATCATTTTTTAGTTTACTAAACGGCCTCGATAGCCCAGCGACAGTGCACTAGACTATCATCCCAGAGGTTGAGGCTTCGAATCCCACGTTAAGCATGGTCCTGCACTTGCCAATCTTCCTTTTTTCCCCTAACTTTTCCTCTTTATTTATTTCGTTATCACTTACTCCCATTATTGGTATCACAAAGGGCCTGGTCTTGGCCTAAGTGAGTTGAGACGCTAAGTCACGACTGCCGCCTTAACCTACCTAACTTTTATAAAAATCATACAAAAACTTAATTTTGGTTTTATGACACCTTTACTTGGTCCTGTTCAATTTTTGTGCTCATTTGTGGAAGATGATATCGGGAAAGTGTCCTTACTGACCGACCACGTCAAGATTAGCTCTTTTTCGGCGTCTAAGAAAATTTTTCCTAATATTTTTCTGGGAATAGAGGCTTGTGTTTTATGGTGTCTAGCCGATTCGCATGCACATTTTCCTTGATACATATTTTACGCTCCAATTCTGAACTAAGGGTGGAATTTCGTCTATTGAGTTGGTTGATTTTTACGGCTTTTAATGAACCAGTAGGAGACGGATAGAATATTAAGGCATTCTGTTGTGTCTTTCTGGACACGTTTTTATAACGTGCCGCTTGCTTCAATATCAGATGCTTTATTTTAGCCACACCTAACCTGTTAAAGAGACGCTAGTGTGAGGAATTGCTCCTTGCTTCATGGCTCACCCTCGACCTTACCGGCTTAGGACACCGTATCGGTTTCTACGCTACTGTTGGCATTGCTCTTAGGATCAGTATACGTACTGAGTATCCTTACCACGTCAGGGTGACAATTCTCGAGGATTAACAATCATCTCGCCAATTCGCATACATTTTTCCTTAATACCTTTTTTCACTGCAATTCGAAGCTTAAGGCGAAATTTCGTTTCCTAAGTGGGTTGGCTTTTACAGCTTCTACTGGACCAGTACGAGACGAGCAGGATAACAAGACAATCTGTCATACCCTTCAGGACATGTTTTTATAGCAAGATCAGAAGACCGCTTTTAGCCACACCTTGCCTGCTAAAAAGACGCTAAAGTTATGGTTTGCTCTTTGCTTCAGCATTCATTCTCGACCTTACGCCCTTGGGAGGCCCTTCCGGAGGCTACAGCCGACATTGCTGTTAGAATCACTATACTCACTGAGTCCCCCCACCACGACAAGGTGGGAAGCCCCAAGGGGTCCTTGATACATACCCGCAAGAAAAATTGAGGAGCTGTGAAAGCTGGAGACCGCTGCGGATATCTTAACCAATCGAGCATAGACGGAATTAAAGAACTTATATGGAAACAGCTTTAGATCCTGCTTTAAAATCTTCTGCACTGTCAGTTCAAACCTGCCTGCTGGGCACGGTATAGTATAATTCAAGTGAAAACAGTTTTAATTAAAAAATTCCCAAAAATTGTTTTTTTTTTTTTTGAGTCTAAGCGTATATAACACTTTAAGACTTTGCTGTTGGCTTAAATATTTCGACGTTAAAACTTAAAAAAACCTTTAAACTTTTGTCCTAAAATCTTTCCCAAAATTGTACTATATACAAAAAAGTCAATTTTACTAACCTTTTTGATAATGTATTTGAGAGGAACTGTTGGAAAAATTTGCTTAATAGCAGAAGCCAAATCAGTTAAAATGACATCAGCGTTCTGGAAAAATAAAACATATATTAGGTAGGTATATATTTAAATAATTACACATTTCAATGCTTCGCTAAATTATATTTAATTGTTTTAATATATATTTTTTTTACCTTACCGAACTGAAATTACCCGCATCGCCTGTGGTGGCAAATGAATATGGCCGATCGTTGGTTACTATGGAAAAATGTGTTGGTTTTTTGCTCTCCACACCAACAATATCTAAATAGTGAAAATGGCATTCAATCTGAAAGGAAATTGTAAAAGTTGGATTAATTTATGATGAAATTTAGAGGAAAATTATACGAACCTTTGTGGGCACTTTGGCGCTGAGCAAATAAACTCGAACGGGTGTGAAAACCTGCAAGATAACAAAAAAAAAAGTTATTATAAGATTGGAAAGGAGTTGATAATGTTGTTGGGAATATATGTGGTAAAGTAATATCATTTCGTATTTTTAAGATATATTTCTAAAGACGTTGATGTCTTCGAGGTAAAATTTCTGACAATTTCCAACAAGATAAAAAAAAAAATGTTGTTATTAGATTGGAAAGGAGTTGATAATGCTGTTGGCAAAATACTATTATGGCAAAAAAATATCATGTCATATTTAGGAAATATTTCGGAAACGATATTGGGACGTTGATGTCTTAGTGAATAAATTTTTAAATATTTCTATCCAGGTTTTCTTTATTTTTATTTTTTCTTAAAATTAAGCCTTAGTGTCTAAAGACGGAGTCTTTATAACGTGCAACTAGTTTTATATTTTGACCATGGAATCGAGCCGTACCCTAAATAGGCAACCGGAAAAAATCAATTTACAATGCATATTTAAAAAAATAACAATTGTAATATTTTTAAAATTTTTTTTAAATTTATTTTATCAGAAATATGTGTGGTAAATGTATAATCGATCAATCAACCATTACCGATATACCGATCATATCAAATATTGATAAGATAAACGGGCTTAACCGACTTTGATAAACTTTTTGTTTAATAAAAAAATTGGCTCGACCTTTGTTCAGTTGACAGCAAAATAATTAAATTCATTAAATTTAAACTATGCACCTGTTATAACTTTGATAAATCGGATAATATTAAATCAAAAAGTAAGTCTGATAGGGGCGGACAGATATATTAGAGCATTAGCTTTAAAATTGTGAGAGCCACTAAATTCTATTTTTTTACTTGGGCGGCATTGAAGTTTTTTGAAAGAAACTTGATAGGTCTAGCCAAAATTGAAGACTCTTTATACTTAATTTGGTGATTCAAGATTTTATAATATTGCCGACTTAGCTATACTTTATAAATCGGATATGTTTTCTTTTATACTCAGTTTTGTTGAGATACTTCCTCGTATCGAAACGCTCTAGAAACTTAACACTTGAGATAAAAGCATTCCAAAGGTATTCACTAGCTTTACCAGGTGTAGCAACTACTGCAAGTGTTGCAAACTAAAACTGACGAATAATCAATATTTAAATATGATTATTTTACGAGTTGCAAATTTTGTGCCATAGTGCATGGGCTTTTAACTCCGCCCTAGGCTATCCCAAGCGTGGTTGAGAAAAGAGGAGGGAACAGGGGTCTGAAGTGCTTTTATGCAACTCAGCGTCTCAGAAAGTAGGTGAGCACCAACATCTTATGAACTCACTAAGGAAAGCTGATCCTACTTGTCTTTGAACCCATCACTTAAATGATTCAAACTATATGTACAACAAAGCATGGATCAAAACGATAATGGATACGATTCTCCGCGGCGCACCCGATCAAGGACGAGTAATCCCCCTGCCCCGGCAGCAGGCTTAGCATTTGTAGAGGCACCAAGTTCAAACTTTAGTATTACCATAACTCAAAGCGAGAGGCTCCATGCTTCACTCGAAGAGAAAGGGAACAGTTGTAGTAGAAGTAAGACTTCCTAATGCTCATAAGAGCATTGAAAAAAAAAAAATTGCAATCAACTAGTAGTCACACTGTCGGGCAAAAAATTCCTGAAACTTAATGATTACTCCTTAAAATTAAAAAAAATTGATCATAATCGTTGAAAACTATTAATTGAAAAAACTTTTTTTTTGGAATTGTTCTCTCTAGCACAATATATTACTTGAACTGTAACATATAATAAGTTTGTACACATAGAACGATTATACTTTTTCTCGTAAAAATATCCAGTTTTAGCTTTCAACACTTTTGCGACGATTCGAGGCAGAACTGTTGATTCCAGCTGCTCCCTCGTCTTCTCTTTATTGCAATCTAAAGAGTATCTTTCGAAGATAGAGTCTGTTACCTGATTTGAGGATCAAGTTCATTCCAAAGAAGTTAGACTGGATTTAGATTCATAGTACGCGAAAAAAAATTCAATAAAGAACAAGTAAATCCCGGATCGAAGATTCTAAATACTTTAGTTAAGTTAATATAATAAACTTGCACTAACAAATGCAAGCGCTGCAAACTTTATGTCTGCTCTACTCCAAAGCGTACAAAGTCAATTAACAACTATCCAAAATAAGACGCAATTTGCTTTAGTTAGTATCCTAAGGGTATTCACTAGCTTTCGCAACTGTTGCAATCTTTATGCTATCGTCCATGTACTCTCTACTCCAAATCGTACAAAGTCAATTAACAACTATGTTGTACATAGGTATATCGCAAAGTGTTGGCCAGACATGCGTGTTTCCATGCAAAGCAATCGACGGACGAAGCTCCAAACATTTTCAGCAAATGTGTAAAATGTGTAAACTGCTTTGAAAAAAAAGCGAAAAAAAAGTTGAACAAAAATGGCGTGTTAAATGCATTTTATACGCTTGCCAGAGCAAAGTAAAAGTTCAAACGTGTCCAAATAGACTTGGTTGGTGTTAGACGCAACGTTCCCCTAGCTACCCAGCTACAGGAAATGGACTGGGAGTAGCCTCCGCCTGTCTCCGTCTATTGGTAATTCAATTTGTATGGCCTTTTTGCTTCTTAAGTTGTCAGCGTAGCTTTTAATTGAAAATCAAAGTGCGTTCTATAATTCATTTAGCCAAATGACAACTAAGTGCATCCATCAAGTGCAAAAAACGAAGCGACGCGTCGTCTCCTTAGCTGCTCCGACATTAAGTTGAATATAATGGAGCATTTGGTAATTTTATACTCTGCCAAGCGGCTCTCTTTCTGTAAGCGGCTTTTAAATTGGGGTCTGGGCAGGTCAAACAAATTAACAAATCAATTTTCCAACTTTGTAACCTTAAACGACGTCGCTCAAGTCTCAAGTTATGCGTTAGCTTTAGCTTGTTTAAGGTCTGAACCGGTCCGGAACCGGCAAATGAGTATCCCATTGAACATGGAACGACCGCACAATGTGCAGACGTGCAAAAGCCGCTAAGTATGCTATAAAATATCAATTACATAGTGAGAAACAGAAAAACAAACACATGGCGGCGGCAAGTTTTTCTTCTTCTGTTCTTCTGTTGTTTTTTTTCCCCCGCTCTCTCCACTCTCTTTTTTTCTGGGGTGAATCGACAAGGTTAGAAAAGTTAATCAAAAAGTTCACTTCAGTTGGTATACTCTTTGACGGAGTTTGCTTATGTAATGGCAGCAAATGGGTTTCGTTTTAGCTTGGAGTTTTTTAAAGTGTAAGGAAATTTGTCATCAAAAGAAGATCGAAGCAAAGAAAGGTTAATCGGTTATTGGTGTTAATTCGAGCTTTTAATCGGTTATCGGATAATTCCATGCTTCATAAAGCTTCAAATATGGCGTCTTAAAGGGGTTATCTTTTTATGCCACCAACTATCGTCAAAATCTTTTCTTTTTGTTCCAAGAACTGCTTCCAGCTCTGAATCGGTTATCGGATTAAGTACATGCTATATAAAGCTTCAAATATGGAGCTGTGAAGTGGTTACCTTTTTTTGTTCACAAGTATCTTCAAAATATTATTTTTTTCTTCAAGAACTGTGTATTCCTAACTTTTAGTTAAATAAGCAAATTATAGGATAGGTTATCGGACACCAATTAATCCCATGCTTTAGCTTCAAATATGGATTTGTGAAGAGGTTATCTTTTTTTGACAACAACTATCTATAAAATATTTAATTTTTTGTTTAAGAACTGCGTATTCGCAACTTACTCTTAAATAAGCCAATTATAGGGTGAGCCATCTATTCGTTTGGTTGTTAAACACTTATAATTCGTAACATTACCATTGAAAGTGGATGTTTTTCGACATATCTCAAGTTCAAACTACTCCTAACCAACAAAAAAAAAAACCGACTTTCGTTTCCAAAGTTCAGGCCTTGTTTTTCTTATGTTATTTTTAGGTCGTTACGTCCGAGTCCAATATTCAAAAAACCTGAAGATATGCGATGATATTTTGGGGTCACTGAAGCAGAACCAGAAGTTGAAAAAACAGCACTACGTCTTGTTTCAAAGATAAGCTCTAAAATACCTCGATTTATGGATATTTTTGAGGTTGTGCTAGAAACCTGTTATGGTGAGATTTTTTTAACATCGGTTATGAATTTCCACATAAGTATTGAAACAGAGAAGAAAACTATCAACATAGGAGGTGATTCGACCGATATTTCAAAACAGACAACCCAAAAGATTAATCTATTTTGTGCCATTTTTTAATTTGCAAAAATCCAAAACTTCTCTTTTGAAATACAAAAACGTTGCAATCAAAAAAAATATGGGAAACGTGGTTTGACCGATGTATATTAAAGACTTTTTTTAGGGTAGTATTTTATTTTTCCAATGATGAGATATTAAAAAAAATTATGGTCACTTTGTTCGAGATGATGTGTCATTTATGTTTGTTTCCAAACGTTTTTTATAATTAATGTGCCATGAGCAATAACGTCAAGAAAGCGGAGGAGATCTACGGATTCTTTCAGGAGATTTAAAAACCTCAGGTACCACTTTTTGAAAAGCTTTTGGGGCCTATCAGTGGTCCCTCCCAGACGGATTGTGGACCTAAAAAAACAGGCAAAACAGGTTTGCTTATATCAAAAGAGTGAAATGTTTGAAAATCTGATTATAAAAATGAAAAAAAAAAACACTAAACTATTCACCACTTTTAAACAAATTGGCGTTTAAATATTATTTCTAAATTTTTAATTTTAAAAACAAAAAGAAAGAGCATATAAAAAATAATTATTTGAAAATTTGTATTCGAAAAATTGTAAGAATTGCAAATCCTGGCTATAACTATCGTTTCTATTATTATTAAAATAATATAAAAAAAAAAGTTTCTGATTTGCCACTGAAATCTTTTTCAACACTCAAGAGAGTTAATCAAAAGCAATTTAGATTGAAAATCTTTACAGTGTATTTATAAGTCGTCAGTAAGGCGCTATAACTTGCATTTCTTTGGCAAAAACTAAGTTTGTCTTTTAATTAAGTGCGATTTAGATATATATTTGCCAAAAATGAAGCGCAAAAGTTTTTCAATTTTGACTTAGCTCTTGTGGTTATCAATTGTTTGTATTTGGGGGTAGACTGAAGCAGGTGAATGAACCTTTAGGAATCAGAAAGTCAAGTGAGGGTGCTTTATTTTCAATAGGATTAGAAAAGGGGCTGGAGTAATCGATTTAATTAATCGCCTTTTGTTGAACTTAAAAATGTGTCAACAAATTCTCAAAATTCAAAGATGATGGATAAATCTGATTTTTTTTAATCTTTAATCAGAAGGAATTAACGGTGACAAATCTTCCTGCGTTTTATTTTCGTTAAGTAAAGACCCAAGTCCTGCGCTCACTTTAAATGGAGAGTTAGTTCCAATTTAAACATTGCACCCGTATCTCGGAATTCACCTCGACAAAAAATTGTGTTGAAGAACCAAAGTTAGCAAAATAGAGGGGCTACTTGGTAGAAATAGCAAGCCATCTTTGGAAAATAAAAGTATTTTCTATAAGAGTTTAACACTGAGATTAAAAGTAGCTCTTCAGATAATGTTTTCTTTTCAAATTGAATCCGGGACTTAAATAATAAAAAATACATGAAGTTGTATGAATCACAATGTTCTAATTTTTGCTGGTCAATCAAGCCTGATTAAGTGAAGATAATCATATAAAAGATATCGCAGCTGTCTAACCATCAGAAGGGCAAGAATTGGTCAACATTAGAGGGCATCTTATGATGGAGGTTCCATCTGAAAAAGGATTATTATTATTGTACTGTCCTACTGCGACCCAAGTGGATCTATTGTACCCCCTTCGTAGCTCAGAGCTCTCCCAAAAGTCATATGACCTGCATATTCCAGTCCAAATAATAGACTTAGGGTAACAACGATCTCCGGTGGCAGAACGTACATGCTCAGGAGCTTTTTTCTTTTACCGACGAGTGCCCAGAAGTTTTTCCCTCCATGCTGCTGAAGCGACATTATCCACTATCCGCTATACCAATTTTATTTACTGAGCATTGTCTAATTGGTAGGCACACCAATGGATTGGTCGTGCTGTATTTTGACTACTGTAGATGCTGTCAGGAGCTAAAGGAGGAGGAAACAGTGGAGCGCCTCCTGTGTGGATGCATGGCACTATGCAAAAGGACTCTGAATACATAGGGTTTCGAAACTATTGGGAATATTACTGAATTCGCAGGAATCAGACAGATTGGTTCAAAGACGAGACAGGAGAGTAAGGACTAGCTTAAGTAATATCACAACGGGCCTCTCGTAGGACTAGTTGTGTCGGAAGACAACCACTTCTACCTACCCTACCTACCTATGTCCTGGAACCCATCTAATCGTGATCTTATTCCTAGCTGCTAATTTGTCCAGTGACGTTCTCACTTATTGGACCAGCCTTGATGTGATCTTGACTTTGCTTAATGCCTTTTCTCCTGCTTGACTATCAGATAGGATCAAAATATCCATGTCATGGTAGTTCTTTTGCAGATTGAATTCGCACATCTTCCAATAGCACAGACTTCAGCTTGGAAAATGCTGGTGTGTCTGTCTAGTGGTTCGTAATATTTGGCTTGGCCCTACTACCCCCAGGCCACTTCCTTGATAAGTGAGTGATTCGCCTGATTCATTGAATCAGAAGTTCATTGGGTGAACTTCCTCAAGAGAGGTCCAAGTCTGTGAGTTTGGTATCAAAGTTTTGATTAGGTGAGTGATCTGTCGTTCATGGAGGGAACTTCCTCAAGAGAGGTCCAAGCCTGTTTCATACTCAAAATTTTGATTAAACCAAAAAAGGATACTTGCCAGAAATTTTGGTGGATAGTTTTATGAAAAAGCTGGTTTCAACATTTTCGATATGAGTTATTGAAAAAGAGAAAAAAAAAAGCTATCCACATGGAAAGTGATTCGCCTGATAACTAAAAACAGAAAACCGGAACTAGTTCAGATGAATCTATTTTCAGACTATTTTATTTTAATCCAAAACGTCTTGTCTAAGCTACTAATGACGTTGAAATCGAGTATTCAGTGAAACAAGAACCGCGTCGCGTCTAAATAATTGCCATTGGATCATCCAATCTTACGTCCAGCTCAAATGCAAACTAACGAATGTCATCATACAATCTTATAAACAAATTAGGTTGTCGTCAAGCCGCAGGCAAACAATTTGTGGCAAGAGCAATGCACTCCACTGTGTCCCCAGTCTGTCCCCGGTGTGGCATGTCAAGAACATTGCAACGAGGAGACGTCGCACCGTCTGAGTCTGAGTTACTGCAACCAATGTCCCAAGGAGAAACATGTTGCCAATTAGCAATGCCAAGTGGCTGACTGGCTGGATAGCTGACTGTTGGAGCTGTTGGCCACTTACCAAAACACGATTCTCCGTTTTATCGCCTTTCGTTTCCAATTTGACCATATACTTAACAAGTATCTTCGTATGACGACCCAGCATGGATTTCACGCTCTCTGCAAAAAGATGGCAAAAAAAAGCAAAAATAAATAACATTGAAAATATTAATTGTGATATGGACTAAATTATTATATAAGAGGGGCGTACAATAAGCAAACGGAAATGCAATTAAAAATCAGCAGGCAGTTCCTGCCCGTACTTGAAAAAAAAAACAATTTGTATATAGATAGTAAGCACATTATATGCTATAGCAGAACAGTTTCGGATCACTTTATATAGTATGAGAGCTCAAGTGAATAAACAACAACAATTTGCAATTGCGTCTTAAAATTATTTATGTTATATATAAGGCGTAAAATTTGTAAAGCAGGTCACGTTTTACAATGATCATGGGGATTTTTAATAATATTTTACTATTTCTAGAGATTTTTGGAGAATTTCGCTTGCGTCATTTTTTGTTGCAAAATTTTGATTATTTTGCAAGTTATCGGTAAATTAATTTTTGAATACGTTTTTTCTCAAATCAAATTTAGAATGCGATTTAAGATGCTTTAATAATTATACTTTTTGAATAACTACGATTATATTGGCTAAATTTATTGAATCTTATACAATACTCCTATTTAATTCAATTTTGTCAAATCATTTACTTATATTCCGGGATAGATTGTAAATAAAATAAATTAAATAAAAAACTTGGAGAGCTCTGCTGATAAAATACTTTTTATATTACAGAAGGAAATATCTATACCCTTTACACATAGTGGCATGTCAAAAAGACCCAAGGGGATCCATAACTTTACCAAAAAATGTGCAAAATCTCTCTCCTGGTCAAGTTTTGTATTATGCCGAAATCTTCTCTGTAAAACTTTTTAATAAAATACAAAATTGTAATTAGAAAGTTTTAAAAGATTAAAAAATTTTTAATAAGGACAAATTACGTTGGAGGTGGCCTCATAAAAGCTTCAGAAGAAAAAGAAATTTACTTTCTTGAAAGATTTACGGAAAATCGAAAAAAAAAATCTTTTAAATTTAAAATAGAATTTTGTAACGAAAAAAATTAAAAAAAATTTATTATTTTTTTTACTTTAGTCAATTACATTGTAGGGCCCCCATAGCAACTTTAGAATGAAAGAAATTGATTTTCTTGAAAGATTTACGGAAAATCGAAATTTAGTTTAAATTTAAAATATTTTGTTGCTAAAATAAATAACAAATTTTAGTATTTTTTTTTAATTTTAGTTAATTACATTGTAGGTGCCCACTTAGCAACTTTAAAAAAAAGGGAATTGATGTTCTTAAAAGATTTACGGGAAATCGAGAAAATGTTTAATTTAAGGCGGGAGACCGGTTTAGGAGGCCGAGATTTTGTTTTTTGTGAATTTCTTACATAGGGTACGAATAAACAGAATTTTTTTTTAAATTTGCGAGAATAGAAGGAAATAGTGTCGTTAGATCGTGCTATCCATGGACGATTGCCATCGGATTTTTTTTTTTTTTCGTTAGCAACATATTTCCTAAGAATATGAACCTGATTGTGTAAAAAAACAATTGAAAATTTAATTTTTTTGAGGTGTTTGAGGACAATCTTATGATTTTATACATTTTTTCACCTTTTTTGAATTAAAAAAATATATTTTTAATAATCATATAATCCCAGAATTAGATTCATCTAGATTTGAATTGAATAAAGAATGTTCACCCCAAATTTCAGAACGATTGGTTAATAACTTTTCAAGCAAGAATGCCCACAAGTTGAAAAAAAGTCGTTTCGAGAAAAACGCTCCATTCTAACTACCACTCGCTTCGACTCCTCATAGCATTGGGAATAATGCGAATTTTGCTCTCAAATTTTAACCACATATTCTTGGCTAGTTATACTAACAATTTATAAAAAAAAATGATTTTTTGATCGGTTTAAACCCCCCTTGAAGAAAATTTGGTTGCTAGAAAAAAAATTTTGTATTTTTTTTTACTTTAGTGAAATATAATTTTTTTAAATCCACAGCCAATTTTTGATTTTACAATTTTATGCGATATATCATATAGACTGAAGCGTGATTTTTCATTCAGGTCATCCTAATAAGTGATTCTAATTTCTGATATTCTGTGAATAATAATAACCATATAGCTAAGTTAAACTTATTGCAAATTTCTTTTTCATTTATATTTTTATGTCGATACAAAGTTTTGTTGACAAGATATTGACGAAAAACTGAAAGAAGTGTCTAATAAGTTGTTTTATTAAAAAATTTTGAAAAATTGTGATTAAAAAAAGATAAGGTTTTCGACCATAAATTTCCCCTAATAAACATTTTTTTCTACGAAGGATTACTCGATGAACCTTAAATTTGTAAATTAGTAACTGTGCCGCAAAGGCCGTCAGCCAGTTGGTGTCACAAGGGGAATCACGTGTAACCCTAGACTTGGGTACGCGCCGTAATTGTGACACACTTCTGGAAGTGCGACTACACTCTCCACGTGAGGGCGGCTGGAAGCAGGCCCATGGTAAGGTCATGTCTCTGCCATGGGTGCTGACGAATAGTAGGCGAGAGAAGAAAACTCTATAAAATTACCCCAAATCCAAGGTGGAACAGCAAAGGCCGAGGGATGAATGGCTGAGGGGGTCTCAGCCGATACTTTGCGAACTCTGGATACCTGCCGACCTCCAGTTTTAATAAATGGCTTCCCGCGGTAACCGGGCTATGCCGCGGGTGACTCACCCCTTCCCGACTACTCGTGGGACCAACATATGGATATTAATAAAAATAACAAAAACAAAAACAACAACCAAAAACCTGAGACCGTAACTCGACAAAATACGATAGGGTATAACAACCCAACAAAAGTTGCAAAAAGCGCGGTGAGGAAGGAACCAGAAGGTGTCCTTCCCATCCCGGATTGTGCCGGCAAGGGCAAGACGGCAAACCCACCGTCTACCCTAGATTCTGAGGGAAGGCAATCCAACCCACCCTCGGACGAGAAAATGGAACAAGCCAGTTTCGCTTCTTCGTCCAAGGTAGGGCTGGCTGCCAACTCTTCAGAGCCGGCTACTCCCAAGATGAAACCACCAATAAAACCGTCTTACCAAGACAGGCGACGGGCAGGAGAAATTCTGCAAAAGAATCTTACCAATCCGGAGGTCACTCCGGAGGGTAAGAAGCTAGTGGATTGGGCCAAAGGTATCCTGCCGGGCTTCCAGCCAGCAGCCCCAGGGAAACCTAAGGCCCAAGTTAAAAGGCAGAGATCCGCAGAAGAAGCTGCGCCTCCGCCAAAAAGAACCCGACCGCAGCACCTCAACCGCTCCTTTGCCGAGGTTGCGAGGAATAAGATCCTCCTTGGTGTCCTAGACAAGGGCAACAAGGAGGGTTTTGTACCTCGGAACCTGTGGAAAGGGGTGGAAAATGAGCTGCAGGACCGGTTTCTAGATGAATTGGAGAGAAGCGGAGGACCCCCTCCACTCTGCAATGACGTCGGATGGCATCAAGGCACAATAAAGACGATTGCGTGCGAGGATATCCGTTCGGCAGAGGCCTACAAGAAGGCCATTGCAGCCCTTGGTGAAGTTTACCCAGGAGCTCAACTAGTGGCGGTGGACTGGTCAGAGGTCCCCTTTAGGCCGAGAGCCAGAGTTTGGGTCTCAGCCAAGCCAGAGGATCCAGACAAGATCCTCAGGCTGTTTCAGGTGTGCAACCCACACCTGAAAACGGATGACTGGCGGATCGCCAAGGTAGAGGGCACGGAGGGCCCAACTAGACAGGTTCTGCTGACTATAAACAAAGAGTCAGCAGAAGCCTTAGAGAAAACCGAGGGCGTGGTGAGATACGGCTACAAAAAAGCTGTGATTCGGGTGTACAAAAACGACACCTCAGGCGGCAAGCAAACCGCACCCGAAATAAAGCCAGAAGGGACCGAGACTCCCATTGACGAGATGAGTGGCGAGGAAGACATCCTCGACGGGTATGTGTCAGAGTCATCGGAGCTCGCCAGGGAGCTGGGAAGAAGCCAGCTAGATGACTCAATCCTTGAAGACACGGATGAGGACGAAAACAACAAAACGGTGGTGGAGGTTAATCGAGAAGATGTCGTTAAGACTTCTTCAGATTAATCTCCACCACTCCACAGCAGCATCAGCTGCTCTACTACTTCGCCTAAGCCAAGGCGAAGTAGATATCGTTCTCATCCAGGAACCATGGCTCAGCAAAGGCCAGATTTCTGGATTGAGAACAAAAGAATATAAGCTTCTAGCAACACAAAACTCAGGTAAAGCTCGCACCTGCATTCTTGCAAAAAAGCATCTGCACATATTTTTGCTATCAAATTACAGTGATGGAGACAACACTGCTGCAACTTTAGAGACAGCATGTGGCAGACTAAGGGTAAGCTCCTGCTACATGGCTTATGAGCAGAGCGACCCCCCACCACAACTGGCGCAAAGCCTGATAGAAGACAGCAAGGCCAAAGAAATCGACCTTATCATGGGGTGCGACGCCAACGCACATCACACTCAGTGGGGAAGCACTGATATAAATGCACGAGGTGAGTTACTCTTTGATTTCATCTTGTCCACACATATGCTAATATGCAATAGAGGTAACGACCCCACCTTTATTATTAAAAATAGGAAAGAAGTCCTAGACATAACCTTGGCATCCAACTCTCTATACAATAGGATCCAGAGCTGGAAGGTCCTTAACGACCACTCCTTCTCGGATCACCGTTATATAGAGACGAGGATTTCTTTTGAAAAAACCTCTATAGAGAGCTTCAGGAACCCCCGGTCCGCAAACTGGGGGCTCTTTTCAGAGATTATGGGTAGAATTCTCCCTCCGAATCCGCCAAGCGGACCCAATTCGGTAGATTTCAATGACATCCAAATCGATACCCTAACGAAAGCATGCAATCATGCTTTCATTAAATCTTGCAAACTAAGAACACCAAGGGGGAAAGCCAAACCCCCCTGGTGGTCATCAGAAATTGGGCAACTCCGGCACAAGTCACGTAAGCTTTTTAATATTGCTAGGATAAAGGATGATGTTAACTCATGGAATGAGTATAAACTCAGCCTTTCAATTTATAAAAATGCGCTTCGCAAGGCTAAACGGTCTTCTTGGAAGCTCTTCTGCTCTGAAATCGAAAGCACCACTGATGCCGCAAGGCTCAGAAAAGTGCTATCCAAATGTCCATCCACGCTTGGATACCTTCAAGGATCCGATGGAAACTGGACTATTTCCAGCGAGGAATCGCTGGAACTACTTACTAACTCTCATTTTCCGGGCTGCTCTATCGATAAGCCAGCGGAGAGCAGCCCTCTGCCAAACATAACTGGTATCGTCCCAAACATTATTACTTATGACAAGGTTAAATGGGCCATACACAGTTTCAAACCATACAAAGCGCCAGGGCCAGACAATATTATCCCAGCGCAACTACAACACGGGGGAAAATCTGTCATAAGGTGGTTGACAGATATTTTCACCAGAACCATGACCACAGGGATCATCCCAAAAGCTTGGCTTGTATCCAGAGTAGTATATATTCCCAAAGCTGGGAAAGCAACTCATACACTCACAAGCGATTTTCGGCCAATTAGCCTTTCATCGTTTCTTCTGAAAACGCTGGAAAGAATAATTGGCCTCCAAATGAGGAACACTATTCCTCAATCTCTAATGTCCGACTCACAGCATGCATATAAAAAAGGCAGCTCCACTGAGACGGCTCTACATTCGGTGATCTCTGGAATTGAGAAGTCACTTCATCAAAAAGAATTTTCACTAGTGGCCTTTCTAGACATTGAAGGTGCTTTTAATAACGTCACACCTGAGACCATAATAGACGCACTGAGGGAACTCAGGGTATGTCCAAGAACAGTCAGTCTCATTACTCAGATGCTTAAATGCAGAGTCATCAAAGCCTCTCTTGGCGCTTCCAACATAACAAGATATGTAAGTAGGGGAACACCGCAAGGCGGAGTCCTGTCTCCCTTCCTTTGGAATGTCGCCATAAATGGACTCCTGCGTACCCTAGACAAGGGTGGATGCAAAATAACTGCATACGCTGATGACGTAGCAGTTTCCTTCTCGGGCAGATACCCACAAACTCTCTGCGAGCGTATGACCTACTCATTGCGCACGCTCTCAGAATGGGCCACGGCTAGTGGATTGGGGGTAAACCCAAATAAGACAAAGCTTATGCTCTTCACCAGGAAGTACAAAATTCCTCCCCTCATAAATCCAAAGCTAAACGGTACGACCTTACCATTTAGCGACTCAGCCAGATACCTCGGGTTACTATTAGACAGTAAACTAGACTGGAACCTAAACACAGAGGATCGAAGAAAAAAGGCCACAATCGCCTTATACACTTGCAAGAAAGCCATTGGACTTAAATGGGGAATGTGCCCAAACATAGTCCACTGGCTGTATACTGCCATTGTTAGACCCATACTCATGTATGGAGTCTCGATCTGGTGGCCTACTCTAGATAAGGGGACTAACCTCAAAAAGTTAAGTAAGGTTCAGCGAACAGCCGAACTTACAATTAGTGGTGCTCTACGATCAACACCAAATGAAGCCTTAGATGCCATTTTAAATCTCCTACCACTGAACAAGGTAGGGAGACAACAAGCCACTTTATCAGCTTTACGCATGAGAGAGGCAAAGAAATGGAATGATCAAGATTTTGGTCATGCAAAGATTCTTAAAGGGAACCCACTCATTCCCGAAAGCACAGACTACTGCATACCGCAGGAACATGTCACAACCAAATTCAGAGCCTATATTCCAACCAGAGAGGAGTGGAATACTGGGGTACCAGGCCCAGCAGGCTCGATAAAGGTATACACGGACGGTTCCAAGCTAGACGACCGTGTAGGGGGAGGGGTCTACGTCGAGGATTTCGACATTAAAATTGCTTTTAGGCTCCCGGACCACTGCAGTGTCTTTCAGGCAGAGGTCACAGCAATCCGGGAGGCTTTAACAATAATAAAAAACCTGCAAATTCAAGATAAAAATATCTGTATATATTCGGACAGCCAAGCGGCTATTAAGTCTCTAATCTCGATGACTTCGTGTATGAAGTCAGTGAATGACTGCCGCTTATCTCTAGGGGAGATGGCTGAGCAGCTTTCTATTCACCTGATATGGGTCCCAGGGCACAGGGACTTTGAGGGAAACTGCATTGCGGATGAACTGGCTAGGAAAGGAACTACCAGCATCCTCCTTCAAGATAAGGAGGGCCTGGGTATACCCATGGCCAGCTGTAAACTGAGAATACGAAACTTTTTCGCTCTCTGTGCAAATAAAACGTGGAATCGGACATCGAACACGTGTAGAATCTCGCGGCAAACCTGGCCGACATACTGCAGTAAAAGAACCAAAAAACTTTGCTGTCTAAATAGAGCTCAGTGCTCATCTGTCATTCGTGCCATCACGGGACACTGGTTGGTAGGAAACCACGCATCCCGTTTGAATACTCCCCATCACGACTTCTGTAGAAGCTGCGGCGATGAAGAGGAGCTAGAGACGGTGGAACACTTCTTCTGTCACTGCCCAGGACTAGGCAGAAAAAGATTTAGGTTCCTACAGTCACATTTTCTAGACGACCTATCTCAGCTCTCTGAACGGAGTCCAAAATGCCTTTTAAGGTTCATTCAGGCAGCCGGATGGCTTCCTCAACCTTCGTAGGGGACCCAACAAGTGGGGAAATGTGGTGAACTGGCTCACTAGCGGTACCACAAAGGGCCTATCCTTGGCCTAAGTGAGTTGGGATGTTGGTCCCAACTGCCGCCCTAACCTAACCTAACCTAACTGTGCCGCAGAAAAAAATTCGAACATTTTATTTTCATTCGAACAACTGCCCAAAAACATGTTTTTCGAAAAAAAATCTTGAAAAAAGTGATTAAGGAAAAGAAAGGGTTGTCATTTTCGTGTTTCCCGACCCAAAATACACCAAAAAATCACTTTTTTAAGAAAGTTAATTTTTCGTGTAAACTAGTGTTATTTATATATTTTATATAGGTATAGGTAAGGTTATTTAGTTACACAGTTGACCCCTGGGGGATTTGTATAGGTATAATATTTCTATAATAATTTAATTTAATTACTTTGTTCCCTAGATTAACTTCTAAGCTACAAAAAAACAAAAAAATAATAATATTTAATAACAAATTCTTTATGAATACATTTTCTCCTTCAAATTTGAGGAAGAGCAGGGAATGGTAGTTCGTTTTTGACGGTATAGCCGATGACAGCACCCCTTAATTTTTTCATTTAATTTATTCTCAGAAATTAGATATAATAAATGGGGAGATGTGTAATCAATTAAACCCTGTAGAGTTCAGGCTTGTAGTCTTTCCGACATAAAAGCATACATTAATTAAAAAAAATGGCGGACGTAAAGTCGGGCGCGGACGACTTTAGGATACCCTGTACCACTAGCTTGTAATAAAGTCCGATTTCTTCACAAAAAACCAAAAACAGAAGAATTTTTAAGCAAAAATTTTTTTTTTGACCGATCGTTCCTATGGGAGCTATATGATATAGTCAACCGATTTCAATAAAATTTGACACGGTGCTTAAATACCTTAAAAAAGATATGAACGCCAAAGTTATTTCAAATATCTTTACAAACAAACAAAACACATCGAATTTTGTATAAAAAACGTGTTTTTGGACCGATTGGTCCTATGGGAGCTATATGATCTAGTCAAACGATTTGGATTAAATTTGGTACAGTGCTTAGGAACTATAAAATACTCACGAATGTCAAATTTGGTCCCAATATCTTAACAAACAAACGAAACACAACAAATTTTGTTAAAAAATCGATGTTTTGGAAGATCGGACCTATGGGAGCTATATGATATAGTCCACCGATTTTGTTCAAATTTGACACATTGCTTAAGTGGTCTAAAAAATTTCCAAACGCCAAATCTGGTTAAGATATCTTTATTAAAAAACGAAATATAGCCAATTTTTCTTTAAAAAAGTTATTTTGGCCGATCGGTCCTATGGGAGCTATATGATATAGTCAACCGATTTTGATCAAATTTGGTACAGTGATTGGGAACTATAAAAAACTTTCGATTGCCAAATTTCGTTACGATATCTTCATAAACAAACGAATTATTCATCTAAAACGCTTTTTTTTTCGAGGTCGTCTCAAACACCCCCATGGGAGCTATATAATTTATCCCCGATATCAAAAAAATAAAATAAACTTGCCTCCTATGGAATAATATGGGATCTAATGTGAAAGTTTGGTAACTCTAGCTCTTACCATCTCTGAGATCTAGGCGTTCACACGGACGGACGGACGGACAGACGGACGGACAGACGGACAGACGGACATGGGTATATCGACTTCTCTATTCACCCTGATCATATTTTAGGTAACTTTGGGGTGTCTCCGACGTCTCCTTCTATATGTTACATACATTTTCGGCTTGCACAAACTTAATATACCCTTGGACCATACGGTACAGGGTATAAAAATGACTCAACTAAGGTTTTTAAGACGCTTTTTAAATAATATAATTCAAGAGGGTTTGAGGGAGGGATTATTCCCTATACAGAGAATATTCAAACTTTGTCAAAATCGCAGCTAAAGATTTTATTATATTTATTATATTTTATATAACCCATAAATCTATATTATATAGACAAATGCTTTGCTTGATATTCACGTCGAATTTTTTGTTTGCGGATTTCACTATTGTCAGCTTATTAACACATGTGCGGTAGGCAGGGGAGTCGCTCTCCAAAATATAACACGTACAAAAAAAGCTTTGGTTCAGGTTCTCCTCCTCCCCTTTGGCATTATTGCCTCGGCTACTTAACATAGCCGACAAACAAATGTACATAACGACATATATGTACATATATACATACATAAGCTATGTACGATGACGAATTATTGTATACAGAGCGAAATATTTTCATGTGCATTTGACGACAATGACAACCCAACAACAACAACAAGATGGAGAGGCCGACACCGACGCTTTCAAAGAGTCGTTGGATGTGTATTATGTCATGCGACAGGCCTGAGGAGCACACGCCAATCTCAAGTATGTTTATATGGCAGGCAGGCAGTCAGACGGGCAGACAGAGAGCCAACCGGGTCGCCTGTCAAGTCACAGGAGTTCCTAAAGCCAAGACGACATTATATGAATATGCTTCTTGGTATGTCGTCTGCCATTGCCTAAAGGATAAAAGCTAGCTGACTAATGTGTGCGTGTATGGGAGGAGGGTGTGGGGGTGTGGGTGTGTAGGTGTGTACCCGTGTGTGTGTTTGTCAAAATGGGTGTGAAAATTGCTAAGGTCGGCTAGGCATTAAAAAAGGCGACAGCACAACCCCATTATATAGAAATGAGAGAGAAGTCATCGAGCAAGATAAATAACGACTTTGGCATACTCTATTTGTTGCACACGAAATATGTAGATTTCACGAAAAGATGCAGAAGATGCTAAGACTTTGAAGAAGTTCAGTTTTTGAGTGTGACAAATTTTACAGATATATTAGAGATGGGATAAAATACCGTGACGCCGGTTACGACAGTCACGAAAGGGGTATAAATTACCAAATCACGTTCAGAAAATATTTGAAGAAATACCTTTGTACTCATAGAAATTTAGTTTAAGCGTTACTTTTTCGCCACTCTAATCACTACTACAGTTTGTTGGACATGGAAAGTTTAAATTCATGAAAAGATCCAGAAGACGCTAAGAATTTGAAAGAGGGTTTCCTACAAAGAACTTCAGTTTTTGTGTGTGAGAAATTTTACAGGTACATTAGAGGTAGATAGGAGAAAAATACTGTCACGCCAATCACGAAATTGGTATATAGTATATAAGCACATCCATTCCAGAAAATATAAGAAAAGATTGCTTACTCTGCCTATACGAGTCTAGTTTAGGCGTTACTTTCTTGCAACTCTATTATCTATCTACTATTAAAAATTAAATAAAACAGTCACGCCAGTCACGAGGTACAGTATTAGCACATCCCTTCCAGAAAATATATGAAAAGATTACTTATTGTACCCAAAGGAGTCTAGTTTATGCGTTGCTTACTCGAAACTCTACTCACTACTAAAAATAAAACAAACAGCAGATCACGACAATCATGAAATAGGTATATATGATCACATCCCGTCTAGATAATATAGGAAAAGATTACTTATTGTATTCATAGGAGGCTAGTTTATGGGTGACTTTCATGCAACTCTAAATTTGACTGTCGCATAAGTATATTTTAGCACACCCTATCCAGAAAATATATGAAAAGATTATATTACTCATAGGAGTCTAGTTTATGCGTTACTTTAAGACTCGCAACTCTACTAAAAATAAAAAAAAGCACCGTCACGACGGACACGACAGTCACGAAATAGGTATATGAACGGAATGTTTATAGTTTATGAAAAGATGCAGAAAACGCTAAGACTTCGAAGAGAACTTCAGAGGTCTATTAGAGATGGTAGAAAAATATCGTCACGCCGGTCACGACAGTCACGAAATATGTACATATTAGCACAATGAAAAGAATTCATATTGTATTTAAAGGAGTCTAGTTTATAAGTTACTTCAAAACGTGCAGCTCTAATCAGAACAATTGAGAATGTTAACAGATTAAGGGGAGATTCTTCCACATTTGGCCGAAAAGAAGGCAAAGTTTGGAAATTATTTGTGGCATTATGAAAAGGTATATAAACTTTCTGTTGACAATATAACCAATTTTCATTTATAATAGTTAGTTAGTTGAAGCCATACATAAAACTATATCCTTTCAAAAATGGTTTAAATGAAGGAAATCGGAACAATAGACCTGTGCTTGAAATTCTGATGGAAAACATGATTCCGAGAAAATCGCGTTTAAAGTTTTTAAAGGTTTAAAGGTGCGTTCTATTTCTATAAATATCGATTGCATCGAAAAATCCCCTCGTACACATATTCTACGAATAAGTATCTTTTCGATTTTCTCGATCAAATTTGAAAGAACTTCCCCTTAATCTGTTAAGAATACTTCCAGGTTCTTCGAAAGAGGTAGAGAGTCTCCAGCCTTTTTTTCGATCAAATTTGAAAGAAGATCCCCATAACAGATTAAAAAGCATGTTCTTCAAAGGAGGGAGAGCCTCTTCAATCACACGGCTACAGGCGATGGCTATCAATGTCAATTAAAGAACGTAGGTATAACAATTGATACAACACGTTTATTTATTGAAATGTTGTAAGTAATCTCGGTTTCTGTCAAAAATCACGTTCAACCCATACACTTTAAGATCCCTTCCCGTTCAGCCCATCACGCAGTCTTCCCACAGCCCATCTCTAATCTTTTGAAACAAGTGCTCTCTCCAAAGTCCTCTCAGTCATTTCAGCCATGAAAAACATAAAATACTTCTATATAAAACATTAAACAGGACAACCTGTATCTGCTTAAAGCCTCAAAAATACTTGTACAGATAACTCCCTTAGGCATTATAGAGCATAAAAAGCTACCCCGCTGGGTTAAAAACTTCTAAGTTATGCCAACCTCAACGCCTTGTCTGCGAATGTGCGCACAATAAAAAAAATGAGAAAGAAGCTAACTTAAACATAAATAAGCAAAATATTTTGGCCATCACTCTCTTTTCGGGAAATTCTTTGCCGTTCCGTCATTCCAAAAGTCTCTTTTACCAAATACTTGGCATTTAAATATCCATGCAATTCTTTTGGCCAAACTCTCTCTTATGTAATTCAACTAATTGAAAGTGAAATGCAATATAAATAAATATTTACTGCACATAAATAAGCAAAAGTTGGCAATTAATTTGCATGAATGGGCTTTGAGCTGGCCAAAAACGGTCAATGGTCAAAACCAAACGTTTTGTGCCCACTAAATGGCCCCAAATATGTGGCTTAATAAAAAAGACATTTATTTGGTTTTTATTGCCACTGTGCCTATGGGAGAGGGTATAGGCCAATTTTCACCATTATGGTCAAAATAGATTGTTAACGCATGTTGGCACGCACTTACAAACAGGCCGTGACTTGTATAAAATACTACGGACACTATTTTGGCCAGGCCTACATGGTTGATTTTGGCCAAGGTGTCGCATAAAATGATGAACATGATAATCGCGCCTTATGTAGTTGTTTATGTCTGTGACGTCTAGTCATATTTACCCCATCCCTCTCACAGCCGTCATTAATTGCTGCACATCATGACGTCACATGTCAATGAACTTTGAAGCGCTTCTTTCTTTGCGCTTCCTCTGACTGCTGATTATGTTGTCTTTGTTCTTGTGCACAATTTAGTTGATACTATGTCAATATCACGATAAAGTATTTGTTTGTACGAATGTCGGAACGGGTCGGAACGACAGACCCACCATATAAAATTGCATCAATCACAAGTTTGCATAGTACATAAGAGTTGACTGTCTGTTTGGCTGCACTTGCTCCGGGCAAAATGACAATGTTGCAGACAATAAGAGATAAACTTTGAACTTTGTATACAAAAATCTACTAAAATGAGAACTATTTTTTGTATGTGTTTTTCTTGTAAAGAGTACATAAAATGTGATTGCAAATTGAATTGTAATGTTAAGTTGGTGCTTGAGCAAACGCAGGTGACTCCCTCAATACTATCTCATCTGCATCTCATCAATGTACACAGCGCTGATGCTATTTGCCTATGACGTCATCATTGCATTACGATTAATTTATTTGCATGCAAGGCCGTAAAGAACTCATATAAAACTACTTTATCTCTCAGTTATGTATCATCTCTCTTATCTCTCAGTCAAGTTTTTTCCCAGCTTTGAGTGTTTACATAAGCGAGGTTTATTTAACCCCCACAAGCGGGGGAACCACAAATGCGGGAATGCAATATCTACTATTGAAAAAATTACCGAATTTGAATAATTTAATAGTTACGAGCACTCAATTTCATCATAAGCAAAGAATATAGAACTACTCGCAATAGATTCTGTGGGGTAATAATATCAATACCTAGGTTAGGTTAGGGCGACAGTTGGAACTGACTTCCCAACTCACTTAGGCCAAGGATAGGCCCGTTGCGATACCGCTACAGTGAGCTATTTCACCACTCTTCCCCACTTAAGAGGTCCATCCGGCCGCCTGAATAAACCTTAAAAGGCATTTTGGACTCTGTTCACAGCGCTGAGATAAATCGTCAAGAAAGTGTAACCTTAGGAACCTAAATCTTTTACTGCCCAGCCAGGGCAATGACAGAAAAGGTGTTCCACCGTCTCCAGCTCCTCCTCATCGCCACAGCTTCTACAGAAGTCATGGTGAGGAGCATTCAAACTGGGTGCGTGATTTCCCACCGTGATTGCACGGATAACAGATGAGCTGGGCTCTGTTCAGACAGCAAAGTTCTTTGGTTCCTTTGCTGCAGTATGTCGGCCAACTTTGCCGCGAGTTCTTACACGTGTTCGATGTCAGATTCCACGTTTTATTTGTACAGAGAGCGAAAAAATTTCGTATTCTCAGCTTATGCGTATACCCAGGGCCTCCTTGTCTTGAAGGAGCGTGCTGGTAGTTCCTTGTCTAGCCAGTTCATCAGTACCTAACATAGTAAAATTTGTTTGTAAGAGATGCGCATTCTATGTAGTTTGCTAAAAAAAAAACCGAACCTAAGTAATTAAACTATTTGACAGATTTAAAAAAAAAAATGGCGGACGTAAAGTCGGGCGCGGACGACTTTAGGATACCCTGTACCACAAGCCCGGTAATAAAGTCCGATTTCTTCACCAAAAACAAAAAACAGAAGAATTTTCAAGGAGACAATTTTTTTGACCGATTATTCCTATGGGAGCTATATGATATAGTCAGCCGATTCCAATAAAAGTCGACACAATGCTATGCAAATACCTTAAAAAGATCTGAGAATTCCAAATTTGTTTCAAGTATCTTTGCCACCCAAAAAAAACACATCGAATTTTGTATAAACAACGTGTTTTTGGACCGATTGATCTGGAATATGATCTGAATCAAACAGGATTGATCCTATGGGAGCTATATGATCTAATCAAACGATTTGGATTCAGTACATTTTATTGATTAATACACCTATATATGATTATAGTATCTCAATGTATTACAATATTCTATATGTTTTATTGACATCTGATTATCATTGTTATTTATTCTGTTTCTGTATGCTCATTACTATTTTATTTGCTTGTTCTATATGTATTCTGATTGCATGTGTATATTTGTATTTGTTCTATTATTTTCAAATACAATATGTATATATATTGTATATATGTACCTACTTTACATATAAATGTATTTTCACCTTTGAACATTTCTCTGGATCTGCTGTATATGTGTGTGTGTGTGTGTGTGTGGTGATATATATATATATATATATATGGTGTGTGTGTGTATATATGTGTGCGTGTGTGTGTGTGTGTGTGTGTGTGTATATGTATGTATATATACACACATATATGTGTGTGTATATATGTGTGTGTGTGTGTGTATGTGTGTGTGTGTATATATATATGTGTGTGTGTGTGTGTGTGTGTGTGTATTTCTTTGCATGTGTGTGTGTGTGTGTTTGTGTGTGTGTATATGTGTGTGTGTGTGTGTGTGTATGTATTTATATGGTCTATATACATGTATGTATATATAATACAGCTACTATAATTGATAAATTATGCATATTTTTGTGACGCAAAAACATGTAATTTTTGAATGTGGACTTACAATTCACAACCATTTAACGCACTGAATGCCTTAAATACGCACTGTGGCACTTGAAATTGTTTGTATTTATTTAATTTTTTTCTTAGTTATATATATTTTATTATTTATTATTTTGTTTAACTTTCATGGATAGTTGACTACTTTTTATATTATAACGCGGTTAAGCTGCCGGATTAGATTAATGAAATAAAAACTTGGTAAAATGTATAGAAAGATATATTTATTTTTAAGCAATTTTTAGCGATAAATGATGATGTTGCCGGCCCATTGTTAAAGAAGGTTCGTTGCATTAAAAAAAAAACTTTCAAGTCAAAAAATGTTCAAAATGGAAAATTCAAACTGGAAAAACAAGGAAACAAACCTTAATTTACTAATTTTCATAATAAATTCCAATAAAACGAAGAAGAATAGAAACTATTTCTTTTTTATACTCAGCGGTTCATTTTACTAATGTGTTAACTCAATTATTTTTTGAAAGTGGCGCCAGCTCAACCGGAATATCGTATGGGCAACCACCTTAAAAGGACTTTTTACTCGATACCGATACTAAGCAAATTGGAATCAGACCGACGATTAATCAAGAACTAAAAAATCGATATCGAATATTCAGTATCAACTTCTATATTCTCGATATTCAAAATATCGGATCAGTATCGCGCACTAAGATTATTTAAAATTTGATTATGAAAATATCCAGTCTAAACGCAAACTTAAACAAACTAAGTCTGCCAAGCCCAACATGCCTTGTAAAGTGATAGTTTTGTCGCGCGAGAGAGGTCTCTACTACTCAACTGCCTATTGAGACCGAAATAGCACCTGTTGGCAAGAGTGATTCTGCGCTTGATCTCCAGGCTGACATCGTTGTCGGTGGTAACGGCGGTGCCAAGGTAGATGAATTCCTTAACAACATCGAAAGTATAGCTGTCGGCCGTTGTCTGGGACCCAAGCCACCGCACGTCCCTACTTGTCGACAGCATATGCCCTCATTTACCGCCAAACCCATTTTCGCAGACTCCCGTTCGATAGCACTGAAGATCGCGGTGACATCTCGCTTGGTACGCCCAATGATGTCGATGTCGTCGGTGTACGCAAGGAGCTGGACACTCTTGTAGAAGATAGTGCCATTGCGATGTACGTCGGCCTTCCATAGAACGCTCTCCATGACGAAGTTGAAGAGGTCGCATGATAAGGGGTCGCCTGTGTCTGAAACCTCGCAGGAGGTATCAAAAGGCTCGGAGAGGTCCCTTCCTACCTTGACGGAGCTGCGGGAATTTCTCAACGTCATTTTGCAAAGCCTTATCAGCTTCGCAGGGATACACGAGGCTCAGTCTTTGCGGCATATACGCGATTCCTTATTGGGCTATCGAAAGCTGCTTTGTAGTCGACGAACAGGTGGTGAGTACCGTGGTCGTCAACATAAAAAGGAGTCCTTTCCGAGGCTTGTTTCTTGGCCTTCACTGAATAAGTGTTTACGTGGCGGGTTCCAAGCCCTGCGCACAACCCAGATTTAATGTCCTGGGGATTGGACAGCGCCGCACACATTGGTTCACAGACTGGTGGGTGCTAGTCTGCTATTCAGAAGGGGCCACGAGGAGGCTGTGTGTCAATTTGGATAAAGCAAGGAACAAGGATCGTTCTGGCGAGGTTTTACAACCTTTTCCTGCACTATTTTAGGTTCGGAGCAACAGTTTAAACTCCATTGTATGCCATTTAACCACAATTCCAATACATTTTGTCAGATCTTGAATATTTCAATATTTCAAGCAGTGCCTTTAAATCAGTTCCTTTAAAAAGCTTTAATTAAATACATTTCATAGACAATGAGCTTTACTCCGCAATTGATAAGCTTTAAAAAGCTTTAAACTTTTCATAAGTAATTAAAAGTTGTTTTTAAG
>JBAMAX010000077.1:0-67524 GCA_037043745.1 Chymomyza amoena
AAAATTTGATTCCCTCAAATGATAGTTCCTAAAACCAACAAAGCCTATTTTATACCCTATACCGTATGGTACAAAGGATATATTAAGTTTGTGCAAGCCGAAAATGTATGTAACATATAGAAAAAATCGTCGAAGATGCAAAAGTTACCTAAAATATGATCAGGGTGAATAGAGAAGTCGATATACCCATGTCCGTCTGTCCGTTTGAACGCCTAGATCTCAGAGATGGTAAGAGCTAGAGTAACCAAACTTTCCATTAGATTTTATTTTTTTGATATCGGGGATAAATTATATAACTCCCATGTGGGTGTTTGAGACGACCTCTACAAAAAAAAAGTTTTAGATGGAAAATTCGTTTGTTCATGAAGATATCGTAACCAAATTTGACATTGGAAAGTTTTTTATAGTTCCTTAGATCAATTTGATCAAAATCGATTGACTATATCATATAGCTCCCATAGGACAATCGGTCCAAAAAAACGTTTTTTATACAAAATTGTTGTGTTCCGTCTGTTTGTAAAAAGATATTTGAACTGAATTCGGCATTCAACCGCCCAGGAAATTCAACTGACATGATCACGAAGTTACGAAGAAATCCCTACAACCAAGCAAGAGTTAATTAAGATCCTTACTGCTATTTGGAAACGCAACCTAGAGATGCCTGTGCTGGTGGTTCCATAAAATGCCGATTTTTTAAAAAAAAAATTAATTTTTGTGTTGGAAAATAATATTTTTTGTAAACAATGTTTTTACTTATCCCATTTTGATTTTCAATATAAAATAGCTCTTTAAATGACTTCTCACATTTTATAAGTAAGGAAAGATCCATTATTGAGCATGGATCTAATAATATAGCAAGGGACTGTAGTCTGAAGCAGTTGTAAGATTAAAAATTTTTTAGCTGAATTATAATTAGTTTTTTTCTTAAATATTGTGAGATAATTTTATAAAAATTTACATCTATGCAATATTTTTTATTTATTTTTAGTTATAATAGGAGCTTGCCATTTTAAAATAAAAAATCATTTTATAATTTTTAGTTACAAAATGCAATACCTTGGACAAAATTTGTTTTTTTTTCAAATTGTTTCATAGTAAATGTTATTAAAGAAAGCATTTGACTTTATTTAGATTTAAAGATATATATGAGTGCTTAAAGACGCTCTGCCATTCAGATACGACTATAAACTGTAGGTCCCTGTTTTCTTTAAAATCTACTAAACTTTTTTTTTTTTCTCGAATATTTATTATTGGAAATCAACCCTTAATTTTATGGGTTATAATCCAACATTTATGAAAAGTAAGTCACTATACACTTAAAAACCTTTTGTGTGGTATCATTCAAATCAAGTAGACTCTATGATATGCTACGCCTTCTGAGGTCGTTTGGATGAAGGCGTTTTAGGCGTCTTCTTGGTCTATGACCGGCCAGTTCGGATGGTTCCTTATGCGATCAGCGTAACGTCCGCTAAGTTTATTCAATACATTATCCACATAGGAAATGCCTAGATCCTTGTGAAAGGTTTCGATTTCGGATATACCACGGGGCATCTGAAATTTTGGGGCAAAGTTTTGTTTTGTAAAATTTGGATTTTTTTTTAATATTTGACTTGGCAGCTGTTCCCCATATTTGAATGCCATAATACCAAGTTTGCGACCAACAAAACTCTTAGGATTCTTTTATTATCCAAAAATAGCTAGTAAAGTCAAAATTACGTGAAAAAAAAATCCGAATCATATTATACAAAAAAAATGAACAAGTCACGAAAGGCCGCTATATCGAATGTAAGGGAACTTATTTCTAAAATGCAATCCCGTGAGATATTTACGTTTTCGATTGAGCAATGACGAAGTTTAATTCGAACGTCTCGTGAAAAGAGGATGCAGTCGAGGTCCCGACACCATGGAGTCGGACCGTACATTCAAGAATTATTTGACGTACAAAAATTTAATTTGGAACTTAAAAGTAGAACTTAAAACAGAAACTGCAAATAGGCTCTGGCATCTAAGCCAGCTCAATGACGTCATGATCAGCATTATTGTTTTATAGTAAATATTATAAAAAAAAGCATTTGGCTTTATTTAGTTTTAAAAATGTATATATAAGTGCTTAAAGACGCTCCATTATCGTTCTGCTATAAACTGTAGGGCCCTGTTTCTTTTAAACATGTATTAATAAATAATTGAAGGAGATAGAAAGCTTTATTTCCCATTTAAGGTTAAAAATAATACAAAAATCTTCTAAGAAAAAGTTGTGTACTCTTTATCACAATATAAACAAAAACAATAGATAAAAATAATATAAAGCAAATGAGAACAAACTAAACCTTTTATCTATTCCATGTTTAAACCACTTGTGAATTATAAGCAGTACTAAGTGAAAATGAAATGCAATGCTTTTTTTGCTGTTTTTTATTGGACTAATCGTAAGAAGTTTCTGTCCGTTTGAACGCCTAGATCTCAGAGATGGTAAGAGCTAGAGTAACCAAACTTTCACATTAGATCCCATATTATTCCATAGAAGACAAGTTTATTTTATTTTTTGATATCGGGGATAAATTATATAGCTCCCATGGGGGTGTTTTGAGACGACTCGACAAAAAAAAGCGTTTTAGATGAATAATTTGTTTGTTTATGAAGATATCGTAACCAAATTTTTTTTTTATGGTTCCCAAGCGCTGTACCAAATTTCATCAAAATCGGTTGACTATATCATATAGCTCCCATAGGGACCGATCTTCCAAAAAATCGACTTTTCAACAAAATTTGTTGTGTTTCGTTTGGGTGTTAAGATATTGAGACCAAATTTGATATTCGTGAGTTTTTTATAGTTCCTTAGCAGTGTACTAAATTTGATCAAAATCGGTTGACTATATACATGTATATGTAGCTCCCATAGGACGAATCGGTCCAAAAAAAGTTTTTTATGCAAAATTCGTTGTGTTTCGTCTGTTTGTAAAGATATTTAAACTAAATTCGGCATTCAGTTCTTTTTTAAGGTATTTAAGCACTGTGGCAAATTTGATCGAAATCCGTTGACTATATCATACAGCTCCCATAGGAACGATCGGCCAAAAAAAAATGTTTTTGCTTAAAAATTATTCCGTTTTTGGTTTTTTGTGAAGGAACCGGATTTTATTGCAAGCTAGTGGTACAGAGTATCCCACAGTCGTCCACGCCCGACTTTACCTACGCCATTTTGATAATAAAAATTACTATTTGAAATATATTTTGTTATTTTAGAAATGCCATTTAAGAACATAATTTGAAGTTCAGAATTACGATTGTCTAATATGAGAAAATGTGACTATTATTAAAGAAAAAATATTTTAGTTCATTTTAAATAAAATTTTATCGAAACAAACCTCAGCTGATGCAAAGTAAATTTTATTGTTTTCGTTTTGCTACGGAATTATTATTTCAGACTTTGTTTCTAAAGTTAATGTTCTGATATGCATCAATATTTTGCCTCATTAAAAAACGGATACTTCAATTCGCATTATTAAAGTTTTCTTTTGACTCAATCCAAGCAAATCAGGCCAATTTGCGACTTGGAACTTGGAGCAGCTACTCGCATTAATACTGATACGTATTATTTTCTTTTTACGATAGCTTTTCAGAATTACTGCACAGGCGATACAATTGAAAATTTTCTTAAATTTATAAATCAACTTTGTATAATAATTTTTATATTTAAGCTTATAATATATAAAATTAAAAAAGTTTGTATGTTATTTAATTCTAAATTAGGTGGCAAAGTTTACATTTTTTTATTAAATTTAATAATAGTTTTGAGTTGTTTTTGATTTAGATTATCGATAACTCAGAGGGGGTTCTGGTTGCAGTAAGAAGAACGGTGATGGGATAAGGCTGGGCATGAAGCTATTATATGGGTAATGTTTATGGGGAGATGTAGCATAGTGGACAGGTGTTGTTTATTGTTGAATCCATATAGTGAGCGTTAGTAAATTTTGTATGACCAAGTCGGATTCTAGTAAGTTTTACTTAATCAAGTCGTGGAAGATTATTATAATTAATGGGGAAAGATCCATAGTTGTCGTTTATCAATCTATACCAGTTTAAAGTCTGTTGCAAACGAGTATTATGATTATTAACGGAATATTTTTTAAGAAATGAAGCGATGTCGTTAAAAGAAAGGTTAAGAGCATAAATGAGTGGAAAATGAATTGCTGATTTCGCTGATCTATCAGCTAGTCCGTTGCCTGAGATGCCAATATGGCTAGGAACCCAAAGTACTTTATATTTAGGGAATTTGTTTGTAATCAGATTTCTGATTAAAACTGCGTAAAAGTTGCTATTGTTTTCGTTAACTATTGCATTGATTGCTGAGAGTGAGTCGGAGCAGATTATAAAATTGCCACGATTATTTGAAACTATTTTCATAGCTTCATAGATAGCTATTATTTCTGCTGCGAAATCTGAGGAGTGAAGGGGAAGAGAAGACCAAGTTTGAAAATTTCAGTGTCAGAGGTGATGGAATACGCAGTAATATTATCTCTTTTTTAGATCCATCAGAGTAAACAAAACTGAATCTGTTGTTGGTGTTTTTATAGTTCCGAAAGAGTTGATGGTAGATTACTAAGGAGGTATTAGGTTTATTGTAGACTGAAAGAGATAGGTCAATGGACTCGGTTATATTTTCCCATCTAATCAATTTCATTTTGAAAGTTTTGGATAGGAGATAGGGAAGATTAAGAAGCTTGCAGAGACTTATTATTTTGTCGATTGTGCTTGGATATTTATACACTCGTTTATTAGGTTTAATTAGGTATCTGAGTGAAGAGTCGAAAGAGTAAGTAACGGTCTTAGAAAGCTTACCTGTTGAAAAAAATGCATCTATTGCGGAATGTGTGAATATTAGATTCAATAAGCATATTGTTAATAGGGGAAATACGGAATGCACCAAGAGAAGGATTAAGAAGATTAAGAAGAATTAAGAAGGGACAAAGGTGCACAACCGTAGATTGGAAGGCAAAAGTCTATTTTAGAGATAAGAATTGATTTAACAATTTGAATAAGTGTATATGAACTGCAGTTATATTTAATATTCTAAAGGAGTTTAATGATGTTTAGCGGTTTAGTGAGGTCAGTAGCCAGCTTAGTTATGTGAGCACTCCAATTGTATTTGTTGTTGAGAGTGAGACTTAGGCTACGAAGAATGGTAACGGACGGAATACTGATGGATCCAAAAGAGATTGTACATGAACAGTTTTGCGAAATATGTGAATGTGTTGTGATTTAGAAGTAGAAAGAGATGCACCAGCTATTTATATCAGAAAATAATTGCTCCAAGTGAGCTGTAGGATTTTTTTGCTTATTGAGGTCTATAATAATTTGGAATTCGTCTGCATATGCACAGAACTTTATTTCTTTGTGAATGGCAATTGTATTGGCTAGTCGATTGTAGGAAATAAGAAAAAGTATTAAGGAGATGGGGGAGCCTTGAGGAATGCCGTTCTGAAGAGTAAAATAGTTAGAGAGAGTTTTGCCATCATTGACCTCTATTTTACGATTGGACATAAGAAAGTAAATGTGGACCTACTTTCCATTCTTGAAGTTGGTGGATTTTAGAACAAGAACAACAACTATAATACAATTTTACACCACACATTTTAAATTATTTAGCTAAAGGCACTGGTAGCCACGGCATTTAATTGTTAGTTTTTATTTTTAAATATAAGCTAGCTTTATATAAAAAAAAAAAAGTTTGTAATTTATTTATGTTTTTCTATAAGTTTAATATAAGTTTTCGCATTTGTGTACAATTTGTTCAAAATGGGCACACTATTTTGTATACCTACCATACAAAAATTTAACCTGTGCTCTCTTTTTGAGAGAGACACGCATACTCATCATGTAACTGATTAATCATGGCTGCTAATTTATTAAATTCGCTCTCTCAGTGTCTTGCTCTCGTGCTCTCTCTCTCTTTACGCTCTGTAATGTTACCAACAGCTCAATTGCTCTCATTTGCTTACCAGCTCACATCCCACATTAATATTTATTATTATATTGACAAGTTTATAATCATTTCAAAAGTGATATGAATTTAACGAACTTGGCTGCTTTAATTCAAACACAGCTTTACATAATATAATACAGCTTTATATGTAACAGCTTTATACATGACGGCCTTATGCACTTTCTGCTTTATGTATTTATGGCGGCTTTAAATTGTCGACCTTTTAATACAGCTGCATGTTATGCGCTCTTCTGTTTGCTAACAGCTTTTGAACTAAGCTGCTCTGTTGCTACTTAACAGAGCCTGCTGATCCTCTGTTATTAACAGCGCTCTTTACATAAGAAATGTACAAGTAACAGCTACGGATTTAAGTTTATAGATTTTGTAAAGGGCTTTAATGTGGATGCCTTTACTGATTTTATTTTTTCAATTAAAATATCTTTGAAAAACTTTTCTGAAATGTTGGCTCAGGAACACAAAAAACGTTCTTAATTTAAGAATTGATTTCATCATGATGTTTCACAATTTTAAATAGAATTCATCTCTTATTTGCTTGCGAGTCCTGGTCGCTTATGTCGGTTCTGATCCGGAAAGAGCTACAAACCTTTGTCAACTTCTGCTTACGTAAAATCTTAAGGATTTGGTGGCCACGCACCATTTCTAATGTGGAATTATTGAAAGCACCTAATGAGCTTCCTATTGAATTAATAATCAAACGCCGCCGTTTCGGGTGGATCGGGCACACCCTTCGCAAAGACACCTGCGAAATCTGTAGAGCTGCGCTTTCATGGAACCCGCAAGGCGCAAAAAGCCGTGGAAGACCAACAACCTCTTGGCGTCGTATGGTGGATGCTGACCTTCGGGACTCCCATACAGACTGGAATAGCCTCAAACAACTTGCAAAAAATCGGTCGGCCTTTAATTCTTTTGTTTGGCCCCTACGCTCCACCCGGAGTTAGAGGAACTTATATATATATTGCAGTCAACCGAGTTTGCATAGCTACCCAACTTATCAATTATATTTTTTCTTATAAAAAGGTATAAAAATGAGTTAGAATTATTTATAAATTAAATAAATTGCGGTTAAGAAAAATTCCACATTAAGTTCATGTTTTTTAAAGTAATTTTTATTATGCTACTTGCCAAAGAAAATCTCTATTAATTTTAGACACCGCCGTTCGTATAAAGTCTTTCAATTGGAGGCTACTTGGTGTCCAACAAGCAGTGCGCTTTTTGAAGTCACATTCAAGAAAATATAAAGCTAGCCAAGCTTAAATTTTAAAGCAATTATAATAAATAATAACATCTTCCAGAATTGGCTAAATAAATAAAACCAATTTAAATACAATTTATTGGAATGGCAAATATTTGAGGAGGTTATTATGCCAATAAAGTTTTAAGTGTTTGTGAATTGTAAGCCTACAAACATTTTTAAAGTAATGTTTATAACAATTAAAGATTTTTTTTCTAACAGAATGCGTTTGTTAAGAAATTCTAAGCCTTTAAGAGATAGCCCCCAAAGGTATGCTATGATTTTATGAAATAAGTTCTGTCAATAAGTTCATAATTAAAAAAAAAGGCGCTGATTAAATGCAAAACGCTTTAAGTATTTTTTTAATTTCCCCCGTAGGGGTTTCTCTCAAAGAGGTGGGGCACTGCGGCCTAATGATCTTTTGTACCAAACCCATAAATTACGGCAAAAGACTTTCCGCTTTCTGCATGAATAGCAGTTGGTATTGACGTAAGATGGAAGGGACTAATCCGTTCTTTTGCAATGTGACAGGCTCTGTTCCATACCAGAGCTAAGCAGTCACATAGGATATGTCTGGTGGTTTCATCGCCTTCTAGACAGAGTCTGCACTCTGAAGAGTCCGATAGGCAAATTTTTTTTAGTTGGTATCTAACAGTGTGGTGGCCAGATAGGTAAGCTACCAGGAGCTTAAGTTCCGCTCTGCCAAGACCTTTTATCTTGATCGCATCCAGAGGGTTGACAAGCACTTTTGCTTGACGAAGCCCCGGAAGGGAGTACCAGTATCTCCTATGTTCTCCTACAGCCCATTTGTTTATCATGTTTTTGATTGTGGACCCACCAATACCACAAAACGGCGCAGGAGATGTAGTCGGGGTGGAGGCACCCTGTCGTGCTAGATCGTCAGCGATCATGGCGTATAATCCAACCCTGAGTGTCTAGGCAGCCAACATAGCACGACTTTTTTTCGGGCGGACAGGGTTTGGAGGTAGTTATGGCATTCTTTAACCATCACGGAAGAGATGCTCCAGGATAACAATGCCTTTCTATTAAGGCTTGTAAGTAGCTTGGCTATCTGAATAGATGCATATGTTTGCTCCCCTAGTTCCCATGAGAAAGGATACTAAAGGCGCAGATCTCTATGGCATGAATCTGAGCTTGAAAGACGCTGGCCAGTTGCCCATTGCGGTAGAAAGATTCTGGTGTTGGGTCCAACGACTTCATCACATACACCCTGCTCAGTTTTGGACCCATCCGTGAACCATTTTTGCCACCGGAGCTTTCCACAGGGGCTGCCATCAGCCCTAGTCTGCCGACTTGAGAGAAGAGATCTAAATTTCTTGTTATGAAATAATTCAGTGATAATAAGATCTGAACGCTTTTAGTAACTATAAAACATTATTTTGATATATAAAATATTTTTACATTTTTTTTAAGGACGAGTTTTTTATCTGCACTTCTCTGGACTTTATTTTAGTGCATTGAATATGCTTTTTTTTCAAAAAAGTGACTCGAAAATTGCCTCAGCTTAAAAGTCTTGAGCAATATACAGGGTGGTCCATATAAAAATGGAAATTTTATTTTGTTATAAAAACAAAACGGTTGAATATTTTTCAATGTTCAAAGTTTTGTTTGGAAAGGTTGGTTCATGACATTTATTTATGAAAAATAATTTCGGTCAAATGACCACCACGACTGGCTTGGCCGCATGCAACTCGGTCGGTTCAATTTTTGAGCACATTTTCGATTGTTTCGGGCCTTATCCTGGCAATAGCGGCTCCAATCTCGTCCTTCAGCTCATTAATTGTTTGCGGATTGTTGGCATAACATTCATCTTTCATCGCACCCCAAAGATAATAGTGCAAACGCGTCAAATCACAGCTTCTTGGTGGCCAATTCACAACGCCATTTCGGTTGATTAAGCGATCTCTGAAGATTGTGCGCAGAAGATCGATTGTGGCGTTCGCTGTGGGGCACGGGGCGCCGTGCTTGCTGAAACCAAATATCGTCCAAGGCTTCATCTTCAATTTGTTCGAAGGACGAGTCGGTCAACATTGCGCGGTAGCACACGCCGGTGATGGCTTCGGCGGCTCCTTCTGCATTTTCGAAGAAAAATGGGCCGATGACGCCGCCAGACCAAAATTCCACGCCAAACAGTCACTCGTTGTGGGTGCATTGGCTTTTCCTGGAACGCTTGCAGATGTTCTGAGCCCCAGATGCGACAATTTTGCTTATTAACATAACCACCGAGGTGGAAATGAGCCTCGTCCGAGAAGATAATTTTTCTATAAAATTCGCCATCTTCGGCCAAACGATCTTCCGCCCAATTTGCGAACCATAGCCGCTCCGGAAGGTCAAGCGGCTTCCCATTTCATAAATTTCAATATTTTTACTAAATATTTGCCAATATATGAATGACATTTGACGTTTTGAAAGTCAAATAATCGGTAGTTCAAATTCCGAAGACACTAGATGGACCACCCTGTACATTTAGTTCGTGAGCTTAAACTGCTTGTCCAATGTACTCTTACTAAAGAACACTCAATAAAATTGACTACAATAAAACAAAAGGGGTTAAACAAAAGCTCAATATAAATCAATAGACAAAGTTAAGCAGTTAAATAGTTAGACCTACTTTCAAGGCAGTCTAAGAAATGCAATTAAAGATTTAAGACTCAAGCTACTACAAAAAAAAAAAAAACCATTCCCGTACTAACTGGAACAAAAAAAAAGAAAAGACGGTTTTAATAGCAATGGCGCAAACTTCAGCTGAGTTACTCAGGATTTACAGAGCATGGTAGATTTGAAATGAATTCGGAATGGATTGAGTTCGGAGCTGGAGCTTGTTCTTGTTTTGTGGGCTGCAACTGATGCGGATGTTGTTGTTTTTGTCTCCGTGTCTCTGTATATTGGGGTTTTGTGGAGCTTTACGGCAGCAGCGCAGCTACCATGTGACAGAGAGAGCACAAAATCAAACGATTCCAAGGGTTATAATAAATTCATGCACAATTTCCGCCAACTTTCAATCATTCACAGCGTTTGGGGCACAGGGTAACAGCAACAACAACAACAACAACAACAACAGCAGCAACAAAAATCCGACTAAAACTCTTACAGCACATCCCAGAGCAGAACTAAAGCAAACAATTGGGCAGACAATTCTGTGATTTTTCGGTAACAATCACAAATACAAATAGAAATACACAAAACAAATACACAAACACGTACACACGTACACACTCACACACACACGCAAACGTGCACGTACACGTACACACTTACACGTTACAAGCAAGACTTTTGCGACAATCCCCAACAACAACAAAAAAATAGAAACAAAAACAAAATTACACGTAAAACAAAGCTGCGGAAAATGTTCAACGCAAATAAACGAATTTTTCTTTATTTTTTGTGAATTTCACAAATTTTATAAATGAATAAATAAATAGTAGAAAAAAAAACAACCAAGACGCCATTTTGTCAGCTTGAAAGGGTTAAAGTATTATGCAAAATTGTCTCACGTCTCTTAACCTAAATTACACTAACAATTTTTCAAGGACGCCGCTGTCACTGTCGCTGCCAACGCTGACGCTGACGCTAACGTTGACGTCTCTCTCTGCTAACTTACTGTAAATGGGCACAAAAATGTCAATTAGCCCCGTTGTTGACAGTTGAGGCCAAAGCAAAGACAAAGACAGCTAAAATTTTGCCCAAGTAAACATGCTCTCACGCTCTCTCTCTCACTCCCTTACACCCGCTCTCCCACACACTCACAACAACAACTGTCTATGTGTTTGTCCTTGTATCTATTGCCTGTTCATTTAACAACTTTATCGATGTTAAAAAGCGCTAAATAATTTATTCGATTTGAAATTCTTAGAACTTGCGTTATTTGATGAGATATAAAAATGTTATATCTTTGAAAGTTCCATAGAAATAAAATATAAAAAGAGCTAAAGAACCAGTCAAAAGTAAATGTTATATACCAAAAAGACGGCCATTGGCAGTGGCGGGCACCGTATAAAAACTTATTTGGGGGTGCCTAGGAATGATAGTAAAGATTTCCCCAAAAAAAAAGCATAAAATTACAAGAAATATTTATTTATTATAATTATACCTATGTATCACTATTTAACAAAAAAATAACAAACAAATCAAATCTCCTTGCCTTTTTTTCTGCACACTGATTTATTTAATCATTTAAATCTGATGATGACTTAAGTTTTTCTAAAGTTAGTTACATTCTAACATTATGCTTAGGCGGATCATATGCAGCTTTACATTTTATATGCTTTAAAAAATTATTCTTTTTGATTGATTTTATCATTAAATTAATTTCATCATTTTTTTTTTCAATTAGAAATTATTTCTAAATTATAAAGGTTGGTAGCCAAAGCAACAAAAACCAATGCCAAAAGCAGGCTGCTTATACCGGGTGTCCAGATTTAATCTTACACCTGAATTATCTCGAAAAATATTGCTCCGATCAAATTTTGTTTGAAACAAAAGTTTTAGAGTTCAAAGGGGGACGTTCAAAAAAAATATTTTCGAAGGTCGCAAATTCAAAATGGCGACGTTACGATGGCTGACTTATTTTATTTTAATGGAAACCTAACTTTTTTTTTCGACAAAACAATGCATTGCGTTAAAAGTAACAACTTTTGTAGGAAAAATTTTTCGATTTAGATTGTAGTTTTCATGTCGGAACTCCATTTTGCTCCCATAGGAACGATCGGCCAAAATAACTTATTTAAAGCAAAATTCGCTATATTTCGGTTTTTAATAAAGATATCGTGACCAGATTTGGCGTGTGGGTATTTTTAAGAGCACTTAAGCAATGTGCCGAATTTGAACAAAATCGGTTGACTATATCATATAGCTCCCATAGGGCCGATCTTCCAAAAAATCGATTTTTTAACAAAATTTGTTGTGTTTCGTTTGTGTTTTCACAAAGAAAAGGACAATATAAAAAAATTATAAATGTATTTTTTATTTATTAAAAATCTCAAATTTCAACTTTTTTTTATATTTAATTGAAATTTATGACATAATTAAATACAAATTTTTAATTCAAAATTAAGACATAACAATTATTTTGCAATTTATATAATAAAATTTGACAATATAGAAATTTTTCAATTTTTTCTTTAATACAAACTAAAAGATTTTCTGTTTTTTTTTTATTATATCTTTTAAATCTTTTGTTTTGCACAGCAATAAGTTTCCATCGATAACTCATCTGCTTTTAAAGGATAATTGTTTGGAAAATGTATTTATATGTTTAAGACAAACAATTTACATTATTTTATTGTAAAATTTTCTAAATTAAGACAAATTTATGAAGAACGTTTTCGATTAATCAACCGGCATATCCCAGAAAAAGGAAAAACTTTTCCTCAATCTATTGAAGAACAAAGCGAATTAATCTTTAAAATGATTAAAGTCTACAAAAAAGCTAGATAGTTAGTCGTCATGATTCCATAGAATCAAATGTTCTTAGACGATTTTAAAGACCATGGGCTAGAAATGTTTTTGTAAGAATTCCTATTTAGCATAAAGCTGAAGATTTAAAAAAAATCTTATCAATAAAAATCAAACTGTAAATTTGTAATTTTGAAAATTGGTCGAAAAAGTAACCTTTTTTAGATTTTGAGTGCTTATAAAAAAATAGATGTGTGCAGATTGTGTAGATATTAGATATTAAATCTCAATCTAAGCTTCATCCGGAGCAGGTAACTGCTCGAACTCTGCAGCTTTGATTGAACCACTCGCTGACTCCATCAAAATATCCAATTCTTTTTTCAATGAATCGAGAGCTTTTTTGGCAGCAATGCAAAAGCCTCGACTGCATAGCAGCAATGGGAACCCCGGTGTATACAAATTCTCTTTGCACTCGTCCGGCATGTCTATAAGAATGAATTGTAGTTATAATAGAAGAAAGCTTCTAGACTAGTTTCCACTCACCTTCGACTTTAGTTATTTTACGGCGTTCTGCTTCTTCCGAGAATTCGGCCCAGCTTTCTATTCGGTCATAAATTTCAATACCAACTTCCTTAAAGTGCTCCCGTAAATTATTGCGAAAGATCATGGGCGGATTTTGCAATTGATTAATGGTGGATTGGATTATTTTTATAAGTGCCATTTCGTTGTAGAAGCGTGAATTCTCTATGCCAAGTTGTGTGCCCCTTTGCTTCTCGAAGCCCGCTTCATTAAAATAGGGCTCATCGACCAGTATGAGACCCTGTATGGAAACTAGAACTTGTAGAATGGTGCTTTCTTTTATCCACTTTTCGGTATCCCGTCCATCCCAAGTACCCAGCAGAGATACACACACTTTGCCCTCCTCATACAAATTAGGATTGAGTCGTTCAGTACAGAAGCTTATGTAATGGCATTTGGGTGGACTCTTAGGGTAGTTGCGGCCCATTTGAAAATCGAAAAAAATTAGAGCGTTTTCATAAGGAGTTTTCTTTGGTCCAACCATCATCACAGACATCAGGTCCATGCGATCCTCATAGGCACGCACGTGCACGCCATCCGGCAACGAGGACTGCAGGATTCGATATTCTCGAAGCACAGCACGCTGATATTGCGCTTGATTATTGGGCTGTATGATGGTATCGTAAAAACCATGAGAGGGTGGCGCATTGGGAAGCATCTCAAAGCAATGGGCTTTAATCGAATTTGGTGAAGGCGACGAACAAGCCACGGTGCTTGCCAAAGGTGGCAATGACTCGGCTAGCACATTTAAATCCAATTGTTGCTCTGTATTCGAGATTACATCATCGACTATATCCAAGACAAGCTCGTTCATATCTTGCTCCGTCACCTCTTCGGCATCGCTAATATCAGCTTTTTGAATTTTAATAGCGTCGAGGCATGACTCTAGCAGATTCCGGCATTTAGCCAACTGTTTGTAGATCATGGCACTAAATAGTTGAAAGTCGTCCACATTGCAACTGATGCTAGTCTTAGATACAGATTTAAGATTGTTCTCATCAACGTTGGCTACCGTTGCCTCTTTGGACTTACTAGCAAAATTAATTTCGGGAGAATCATTCTTCTTATTTTTTCGATTTTCGAAACACTTGGCTATACTGGAGCGCGCCTGTTCCTTATATTCCTCGTATTGTAAGCGATATTTGTCAACCAATTGACTGTCGGTGAGTTGCACTTCAGTTGAAAGAAGCTCATCGTTTTCAAGGTAGAGCTTAGTGAATGAATCCTCTTTATTTTCAACAACCCCAAATGATTCATTATGGCCGGCCTCGGCGTTGGCTTCAACATCTAAGGAATTTTCTACGTCATCCTTTGTCTTGCATTGCAATAAACATTTAAAGTCATCCTCATCAAAATAATTAGTGTGCAGCAAACTGTCCAAGTAGGCACCGTTCTTGTAGATGACCAAGAGCTCGCAAAAAGCTTCTTTCTTACGTTCTTTGGGTAAGATGTTATAGATATTTTCCAAAGTTTTCATTGCCTTCGTAACCGTAGCCGTTATTACCATCAAGTTATGTATATACTCTAAAGCGTTGTTATCTTCATCTTCAGCGGTGTAATGATAGAGCGCGAATAGGTCTTTTGGGTGACACATAGTAATCTGTCCACCTAGCCAACGAACTCCGACGAGGCCATCGGTGAAATTGTCAATGACTAGGCCAATGGTGGAATTAACGTTATCTCCACTCGAATCGGTAAAGCGCGTGACGAACCTGGTAGGTGCATATCGATACTCCTCATGATGCTCTAAGTCATAAACGCTTAAGTCTTCAAAATTATTGGTTTTATGTACATGATCATCCCCATTGGAGTGCATTTCAAGCCAGCTTACTTTGGCAATCCGTGCATCATGATCAACTTTTTGAATAACCCCATACTCTGTCTGAGAGGAGTTGGGCTCGATTGCTTTACGAACAAAATGTCCAGGGAAGAATTCATGATCGTCTAAATGACGTATTTTATTGAGCTCGATAGATGGTATTGCCGTTTCAACTGTGCCATCTTGCCAAACAACCGTGACAGTGGTATAAACAACCAGTATTTCCACAACAAGCTCATCCCCATCTTTGGGATCAGTCTCTTTTTTTAGGAACGGCGACTGCAATGGCTTCTTAGCCTTGCCCGGCACACAGCTCAAGGTGGCTATAGGCACTTCACATTCATTAACCTTAGGCAAAGATGTTCCAGTTGTAACACAAAGCTCTGCCTGCTGCTCCAGTATTGCTTCATTTTCGTATTCTGTATCATCCACAGAGTCCCAAGTTTCTTCATTAGCTTTGGAAGTTTTACATTCATCTACTAGCGAATGGTTTAAACGTACGACTACGTTGTGCTTGCCTCTAGGCCTTCTAGATGTGGAAGCAATTGGTGTAGGAGCATCAGAGTGCTCAGGCGGAGCCATCTTCTTAGCTTTATTCCCATTTAGCTGACGATCCAAAACTGGCCGAAAAGTAGCGCCTAGCTCATCCTCCCAGGCAGCGTATTTCATAAGATTATCCGCATTCGAATATTTGAGGTAGAAACGATCGTGGATTTGCAACAAATATGTACCATAGATGTTTAACATTTTTAGTTTTTGAAAATTATCACCGCTGATTTTGTTGCTTGGGTGCTTTAGATGATCTTTTTCGGCAATAGCTTGAGGCACTGCGCGGCCTGTCCAAGTTACATTAACACCATTTGTTTCAACGGATTCAACGGTGCACTGGCAAAGGCCTTTGCGATCAACTTTAACTTTTATTGTAGGCGTCAGGCAAGTTATTTCTTTCTTAGCAGGCAAGCGGCCTATTATGACATTGCCGGGAAAAACTACGCTGTAGCTAAACATCTTATTATAGGCACCCGTGTCAGTGGCATCCTTAAATTTGTGAAAATGTTTTGCGCCAATCTGAAGGCGTGCGCCATTGCTGGTTTTTACAATGACTGACTCGTCCACGTCGATTATTACGCCTATCCAAGTGCCAAGGCAGACAAGATCACCTGGTGCCCACTTATTAATTGGCCGTAGGCGTTCTGAAGGCACGTTCTTGATTATATATTTTGAGCCCAACACCTTGACATCGGCTCGCATGCTCATATCGCGCACATAGCCAGATTGTCCAAAAAGTATATTTTGACCAGGCAAACGACGACGCACCACATCTCCTGGCGTTATAGCGCGGTCGGCAAGCACAATTAAACTTTCTGGAATTGTAGTTTCCATTTCATCATGGCAGAAGGCCACGCGCACATTGCCTTGACTGACTAAATCCAGAGGCTCTTCTTCGTCAGAGGAATAAGGTTCCGCTGTTTGTGTTATATACCCAAATCGAACACAGCCATTATGATCGACTTTACACACCTCGTCTTCATAAAGAAATTGGCAAGCGTAATTTTCGGTCGCCTTTGATACAGCACTGCCTTCGCCAGCACTTTTTGGGACAGTGGACTTAGTAGCGGAGTCCAAGTCATCAGTGTTAGTAGCAGGGTTCTGCTGGGCGCTGCCAACCGCTGGATTACTATTAGTGTTACGCTCCATATTATCAATGTTTTTATACAGCCGTTGCTGTATAAAAGATAATTATTTCTAGTGACGACTGCCTCAAAAAAATTGTTAAAAGTTCCAGAAGTTGAAAAAATGCACGTGTTTGCTTTTGCTGCGTGCTGCGTTGTTGTTGCTGTTGGCTGGAATGCTTCTGGAAATGCTGCACTTTGCACGCCGTACCGTTTAGTCTGAAATTTTGTTGACCTGCTTTTTAATATAGTTTTTTTTTAAATTAAACTTACTTACAATTATGCGCGCTCGTCTTTTGGCAAGTTACAGAAAAAATGCTTACGAATTTTATTTATTTTTTTTTCAATTATATTTATTTTCCGTCCGAACACAATAAGCACAAGCATGAATATGAGAAAAGTTTTCACTCCAGCTTTGACTTTTGTAAAATATCGATATGTCAGCGATAACACAGCCTACTTGATTACTTGCTTTAAATTGTTTGTTAAAAAAGTATAGCATACTTTTGGACGCAAAATTTAATAATTTGCACGCTTTTGAGCATTATTTGTTTTTTATTTACAAATTGGTTGTATTTATTTAGAGCTTATTTACTTAAAAATCATTTTAACTCAATTTAACACTTTCTTTAAGCCATTTGCTGCAGTTAAGATCATTTAAACTTAGAATTAACTATCTGAACTTGGTCAAGTGCTCACAACATTTCCAGTTTGAGGGTCACTTGTCGCCTCTAGCCGTCTTAAATCAGTTGGGCATCGCTAGATGGCGCCATTAAGCCAATGAATGGCGCTAAAATGCTACAAAAACGTGTTACGACCCCCTTAAGCATTTTTATACCCTGTACCGTATGGTACCAAGGGTATATTAAGTTGTGCAACCGAAAATGTATGTAACATATAGAAGGAGACGTCGGAGACACCCAAAGTTATCTAAAATATGATCAGGGTGAATAGAGAATTCGATATACCCATGTCCGTCTGTCCGTCCGTCCGTCCGTGTGAACGCCTAGATCTCAGAGATGGTAAGAGCTAGAGTTACCAAACTTTCACATTAGATCCCATATTATTCCATAGGAGGCAAGTTTATTTTATTTTTTTGATATCGGGGATAAATTATATAGCTCCCATGGGGGTGTTTGAGACGACCTCGACAAAAAAAAAGCGTTTTAGATGAATAATTCGTTTGTTTATGAAGATATCGTAACCAAATTTGGTATTCGAAAGTTTTTATAGTTCCCAATCACTGTACCAAATTTGATCGAAATCGGTTAACTATATCATATAGCTCCCATAGGACCGATCGGCCAAAATAACTTTTTTAAAAAAAATTCGCTATATTTCGTTTTTTAATAAATATATCGTAACCAGATTTGGCGTTTGGAAATGTTTAAGACCACTTAAGCAATGTGCCACATTTGAACAAAATCGGTTAACTATATCATATAGCTCCCATAGGTCCGATCTTCCAAAATTCGATTTTTTAACAAAATTTGTTGTGTTTCGTTTGTTTGTTAAGATATTGGACCAAATTTGACATTCGTGAGTATTTTATAGTTCTAAGCACTGTGCCAAATTTAATCCAAATCGTTTGACTAGATCATATAGCTCCCATAGGACCAATCGGTCCAAAAACACGTTTTTTATACAAAATTCGATGTGTTTTGTTTGTTTGTAAAGATATTTGAAATAAATTTGGCATTCATATCTTTTTTAAGGTATTTAAGCACTGTGTCAAATTTTATTGAAATCGGTTGACTATATCATATAGCTCCCATAGGAACGATCGGTTAAAAAAAATGTTTGCTTAAAAATTCTTCTGTTTTTGGTTTTTTGTGAAGAAATCGGACTTTATTACAAGCTAGTGGTACAGGGTATCCCAAAGTCGTCCGCGCCCGACTTTACGTCCGCCATTTTTTCTACATAAAATATATTTCTGCATGCTTCATTATTGCAACTAATTTTACGATATTTCAGTATTCAAGTTTAAGCGACTTCTAAGCAGTATACAAGCCGTTTCCAATTTTATTAGCAATCCAAAACTTTGAGAACCATTGTTTTTAATACCCTGTACCTACAGCTGTGCAAAGGCTATACTAGATTTGCAAGAAGGCGTGGCAGACCACAAGTCCTTTATACCAAAATGCTTATCATAGCCTCGGGTAGCGATTGAGCCATGTCCGTGCGTCCGTCCGTCCGTCCGTCCGTCGGTCCGACGATTGGATATCGGTGACTAGAAGAGATAGAAACACTACACTTTACCAGCTGGTGCACATATTTCCTCAGAAGATGAAATTTGTTGAATCATGTCAATATCTTTCCCCGATCCCGCCCGCATTAGATTTTATCTGAATTTAATATTTTTATTTGAAATTTAACAGAGTGATACGTTATGTGTGTCAAAAATGAACAAAATCGGACAAATACAGCAAAAACTATAGTCAAAAATATACAAACTGCGTCAATATTTGACTCTACTTAATTATGATAAAATTCGTCCACGAATCACAATTTGTGATAAGCTACATAACTCTAATGAAAGAATCTATATCCCGCAATATATTTTTCGTGTTTTCTCCCACACCCCTCAACATATCAACTTGAATCCTTCCCCTTATACTCTAAATAGCTTTAAATAGTTTCATCACAATCGGTTAAAATTTTCGAAACTTATAGGTATAAACCAAAATGGTGAATGTAAACTTAGTTTTGGGGATGTTATGTAGATGCTTCTTCGAATTTAAAACATACCTAACACTATCTGCCCAGCACTGGATCGCGATATAAGGGCCATTTCGCATATGCCGAGCTGTTGGCAACCGGACGGGTCACAGGTTGCGGATAGTGAAAGGCCTTCAGATATGAAGGCTAGCTGCGAATAACCAATAAGCAGTCCCGGACAGCGTTCAGCGGCTAGGAGGGGAGAGTCTCAGAGAGGTTTTTGGGTGGCACCGAACTCCTTATAAATCCTGAGTGTCTAAGATTCTCCTTGCGTCATGGCGAGTTATTTGGCGCCATTCAATAACCAATCATGCTAACAACCTATGCTTTAATGCATTGCAAGCCCTCACATGAGTTGGCAGACTCGTGTTGAAGGCACGGTAGCGAAGGAGCTCCTCGCGAGCCAACGATAGCGTCCACAGACTTCCCGGAAGTTTACTGCCAACATTCATCAGAGGATGGTAGTTCCTACTAAGCTTCCGCTTCGTGCTTATAACTATCGCGGAAAAAGTACCAACCTGAATAAGAGTTAATCTAATCATGGATCAAAACGTAATGATTAGAAAGTCTCCAAGGGGTAATCGTGTTTCGAGAAATCCCCTTGCTCCGGCAGCCTGCACATCGGATTTGGAGGTGCAAAATTCATGTCACATTAACACAAATTCACCTATAGCAGAAACCTCATTCGAGGCCCTATGCTCCAACCGGAGATAAAGGAATTGATGATGATGAAGATCTGCCCTGCTGCTTAGCCTGTATCCCGAGATACAGACGCCGACTCAGCAAGAGGTTTCTTAAATTTAAAAAAATACTGTGAAGTTTGTAGATTCATGCTGATTTTTGACCCAATTTCGGCTAACCGGAGAAGAACCGAGGCAGGTTAAATATAGGACATCTGCCCAGGCGCAATCGCAAGCAAACATCCGAACTCTATGGACTCTATCCATATTACAAGGCCAAGACGACTTCTGTTGTAGCTGCAGATATGAGGAAGAACTAGAAAGTACTGCTTAATACTGCCGGTCATTCGTTGAAGACTGTCCTAGGAGACATGGCTTTGAGTATCGCAACTCCAACGAAAAGAAAGTCAAAGCAAAAGCTCACTGGCTATCCCAACCCACTTAAAGTTTAAAGTACGTAACATATTAAATTTTTTTTTTTTTTAACAAAATTAAATATAGTAATTAATACTAAACTTAATACTAATTTAACGAGCACAGTCTGGGATCCGAAGAAATCATATTAAATTTAAAAGTTAAGATTTTTGGAAAAATTAAAATGGATTTATAAAGTCCTTTTGTTAGTTTTTTGTTGCTTATTCAAGCAAAGAAGGATTTTGGCCTTACAACTCAATTAAAAACCGCCTGCCTACAAATTGGTCACTAAAATCGTTATATAAAATGTAAATAATAATGGAATTTTTCTTTAAATATTTTATTTCAAAATTCTTTAGCAAATTCAAAAACTTCGTAGCTACATTATTAGATCTATAAATTAGATTAGACCTAAGAGACGAAAAAGTTTCTTTTACAGATGTTAAGAAAACATTATTTTTAAACCTTTGACTATTTAACATTTGTGTGTGTAGCATCCTATATTTATTTTTAAGAATGCATTTTAATACAAATAAGTATGGGATAAGAATATCCAAAACAAATCCTAGGCTTAATACATATTAAAATGATTATTCGCTCAAGGATTTATTTCAAAATTTACAATAATATTTTGGGACACTTCAGTCCCCTATCAATGAATATGCGTTTAAGCTAATCTATCTAAGATTTTTTTTTTAAATTTTAAAGTACGAAAAATGATGGCTGACGACTTTGGGATACCCTGTATCCCAATACAATACAAACCGATATATTGCTGAAAACACCAAAAGACATTTGATTGCCAAATTAGATTTAAATAATGTTTCGATCGTTCCTATGGGAGCTATATAATCATATAAAATATGTTCAAAAAGTAAGGTGACTTTGTATTTTTACGAAAAAATATTTATTTATTCATCAATATTTATGTTGTCCCCTTCAAAGAAATCCCCCTCAGATGCAATACACTTAAGCCAACGGTTTTTCCAATCCTCAAAGCACTTCTCATAAGCACTTCTCGGTTTAGTCTTGAGCTCTTCCAGCGATGCAGTCTTTATCTCTTCAATCGTTTTAAATCTCCGTCCAATAGGTCATTTTAGTTTTGGGAACAAGAAAATGTCAAATGGGTCCAAATCCGGTGAATATGGTGGCTGAGGCATGGTTGTGGTGTTGTTTTTGGCCAAAAAATCTCTCACAAGCAAAGATGAGTGAGCAGGGGCATTATCGTGATGCAAAAGTCATGAATTTTTTTCCACAATTCTGGACGTTTTCTTCGTATTGCTTCTCGCAAACGGCGCATAACATCCAGATAATACTGTTTATTGACCGTACGACCATATGGTAAGAACTCCTGATGCACCACGCCATGGTAATCGAAGAAAACAGTGAGCAAAACTTTGACATTTGATCGAACTTGGCGTGCTTTTTTCGGTCTTGGCTCTTCTGGCCGCTTCCATTGGGACGATTGGGCTTTGGTTTCGATATCATAACCATATTACCCATGATTCGTCACCAGTTATGACCCTTTTGAGTAAATCTGGGTCGACGTTGACGTCATTTAACAGCTCTTGAGCGATGCTCATGCGACGGTTCTTTTGGTCAAAATTTAGCAAATTCGGAACAAACTTCGCTGACACAAGTCTCATGCCCAAAACGTTAGAAGAAATTTCATGGCACGAGCCAAGCGATATATCGACGTCCTCAGCAACTTCTCTGATACTGATTCGACGATTTTCCAAAACAATTTTCTTCACTGCTTGAACGTTTTCATCAGTTGTTGACGTGCTTGGGCGTCAAGAGCGAGGCTCGTCATTGACATCTTCCCGGCCATCTTGGAAGAGTTTGTACCACTTGTAAACATTTTTTTTACTCAGAACAGTTTCACCGTAGGCTACAGTCAACATTTCAAGTGTTACGGAGCACTCAATTTTATTTTTTACACAAAATTTGATGCAAATCCGTCATCCATATTTTTCGATAGCAATCTTCTCACAACCAAACAAAAAATGTCATTTACTTGAAATTTGGTACAGATGTTCGGGAAAAGTGTACCAACACAACAAAACAAAAAAAAAATCGATAATCGACAATACGTTGCCCGCGAAATTTGAAAAGTCGCCTTACTTTTTGAACACACCTCGTATATAGATATTATATGTTATTTTTTTATATTATATGCTTATATTTTATATATTATACAAAGTTGATTTTTAAATTTAAGAACATTTTCAATTGCATCTCCTGTGCAATTACCCTGAAAGCAAATACAACGTATCAATATCAAGCGAGTTGCTGCTAGATCCGAGTCTTCACTTGGCCTCATTTGCTTGGATTGAGTCAAAAGAAAACTTTAATAATGCGAATTAAAGTATCTCACTTTTAATGAGGTAAAAAGATTGATGCATATCAGAACATTAACTTTAGAAACAAAGTCTGGAATAATAATTCCGTAGCAAAACGAAAAAAATAAAACTTTACTTTGCATCAGCTGAGGATTTTTTCGATAAAATTTTTTTTAAAAAGAACAAAAATATTTTTCTTTAATAAAAGTTACTTTTTATCATATTAGACAATCGCATTTTTGAACTTCAAATTATGTTCTCAAACGGCATTTTTAAAATAACAAAATACATTTCAAATATTAATTTTAATATAAAAACCAAATTGAGTGGGTCTGTTTTTTTCAGAACTATGTTTCATCATTACCTAAGCAAATTTATTAATACATATAATTATCATACCACTATAAATAGTTTTTCTTCAAACTTCTTAAGATTTGTCCAATAAAAAAGCAAAAGAGAGTTGCATTTAATTTTCACTTAGTGCTGCTTATAATTCACAAGTGGTTTTAACAAAATATAAATATAGATAAAAGGCGCAAAACAATTTTTTATTTTTGGGAGCTTCTGTTCAAGTCAGAAGAAGAATGTAGTTTGCTTGAAGATTTTAACAGCGAAATTTTTAACCAGCAACTACTAAAAACTCTCTGCAAGAACTTGACAAATTGGAAAAAGAATTCTATATGAGTCACGAGTTTCAAATAATTTGTCTATACGGAATTCGGTCTCATCTAGTTCCAAAATTGCATTCGTGTAACGAAAAGGCTTTGAAAAATTTTGTTTATCTCTTAAGAGAGAAGCCTAAACGAAACCTACTAGATGAGAAGATTGATAGTTCTTTTGACACTTTTACGAAACGCGGCGACTTTGTGCAGATTACTCACAAAGATATTGGACATTCTTGTTCTAATACGCAATGATTGGACAATTTTGACTGAGCAACTATTGGGAATCCTTAAGCTATACTAGCTTATAGCGCCTTTTGAAAACGAATTTCCAAATTTTAAGTGATAAGTTAAACGAAAATATTCAGTAACTTGGTAACAATTAAATAAAGACGAAAAACACGTTTTTTTTTTTAATTAAGCCGCAACGCGTTAATTTTAAAAACTGACATTTTGTCAAAAAAATTTTGTTTGCACCTTGAATCAAATTGCATCATTAGTTTTCAAAAACCTTTTCCAGTAAATTATTCAGCTAGACGTTTTTAAATGAAAATCTTTATTTAGCTATTATTATATAATTTTTATTTTAGATCAAAATAAGCGCGAGCTTGAAGTAAAAATACGTTTTTTTTTTAAAAAAATGTGATTGTTCATTTTTATTTTTTGAATCGAAAAATTTCAGCTATATCGAGATTTTTATATAAATTGTGAAATTTATTTCGCGTTTTTTAAATTAAATTTAAAAGTTATTTTATAAATTTTAAATGCAAATCAATGTTTAACTATTATAACCTAATTTTTATGGTTAGATATAAAAATGATTATGATTTTTAAATAAAATTACTTCTGAAAAAAATGAATAATCAAGTCTTGAATTAATTATCTTTTGATTTAAATTACAAATTTTATGATTTTACATAAAAAATAAACATTTTAAATTAATAGATAAACTTAAATTTTTATTTAAAAATCACGAATTCGTTTTCGTTTTTCGCTTTTTTATTATAATTTTTTGGCATATTTAGAAATTGTGGGATTACAAAATAAATTTGAATTTTAAGTAAAAATCACTTCCGAAATAAAAATCTTGAAATAATTATATTTTTATTTATATTACAAATTAAATAAGTTTGTATTAAAATAAAGATTTTTTAAAGTAAATAAATGAATAATCAGTCTTGAATTAATTATCTTTTGATTTAAATTAAAAATTTTATAATTTATAATAAACATTTTGAATTAATGGATAAACTTAAATTTCTATTTAAAAATCACGAATTCGTTTTCGTTTTTCGTTTATTTTATTGTAATTTTTTGGTATATTTAGAAAATGTTGGATTACAAAATAAATTTGAATTTTAAGTAAAAATCACATCCGAAATGAAAATATTGAATTTTAAGTAAAAATCACATCCGAAATGAAAATATTGAAATAATTATATTTTTAATTATATTACAAATTAAATAAGGTTGTATTAAAATAAAGATCTTTTTATAATGTTTATCCAAAAAAAGGTTTTATTTTTCACAATTTTTGTCTTAATTTAAAATAAAAATTATAATATATTTTTAGCTGTGTAAGAATATGTCTGGATTACAGAAAAAAAAATATTTTTTCTTAAAAGGGTTTAGATTAAAAAAAATTGGCTTAAAAAATCCGTATTAGCTGATTCCAAGCTTATTAAAAGTGAAAAAATTTGTTTTTATTTTTAATTAAGCCTTAAATCGTTAAAAATTTGAAAAAATTCCAAGCTTATCAAAAGTGAAGAAAGTGTATTTTTTTTATTTAATTTAAGCCTTAAATCGTTAAATTTTAAAATTAAAATTTAAAAAAAATTGGTTTAAAAATTGCGTAGTAGCTGATTTCAAGCTTATTAAAAGTGAACAAATTTTTATTTTTTTTTAATCAAGTCTTAAATCGTTAAATTCTAAAATTAAAATTTTCAGAACATATTTTTTAATTTCCATAAAGCGACGCACAGTGGCTCGGAAGCTGAAAATCCGTTGCAAAAATCATATCTTCTAAACAAAATGAGATCTTTTTATGAATTAAATTGCAGTTGAAAGAAAAATCTTTAGGCTTTAAAAGGAGTATTCATATATGGTGATACGATATCTAAGAGTTGCGCAACATGTTGTTCAAGTTGGATTTTGTTGCCTGTGCAATATTCGCTCCTGAACAATATGTACATATTTTTTTCATTTTTCTAAACCAATTAAGATATTTTAATGAAATAAATTTTAGTTACAAGGAATATGTTCAGGCTTTAAAAAAAGTACTCATATGTGATGATACGATATCTGAGAGATGCGCAATATGTTGTTGAAATTGGATTTTATTGCCTGCAGCCTATTTCCTATATTGATGAAGAAAATTTTAGTGATATATTTGTTCATATGTATATCAGCAGTTTTTTGTAAAATAATCATCCATATTTACATTTGAGGGGATATCTAAAAGACTTAGCATTTCTTTTGAATAACTACTTGGCAATTCTGTGTTGGATCGCACATATCTAAGGGATGCAACCAGTGGATCTGAAGAAGCTGCCTACATATTAAAAAGGTCCTGGTTTTCCCTTGATCTTGATATTTTACAAGTATTTACGGCTCTGAATTTTGTATAATCCTTGTTTCTTGATTCCTGGGCTTCTTCTGACATCTCCCCAATGAGTAGGCAATAATATTCTATTAAAGATTGGCCATTTGCCAAAATTTTGTAAAGTGTTGGAGTTAGTTTCTTTCTCGTATATTTTTCCAGTAGCAGCTCTGCAGTCTTAGTCGCATATTCACCAAATTTACTGCCGTTAATTTTTTCCTTACAATTCAGAATATTTAAAATAGTACCCAATCTTTTTTTTGATAATTTCTTCATCCACTCCAGTTATTTCTGACGTAGTTTTGTGTTCTTCAAAGATTTTGCGGGATGAGTTTCCATCAGTTGTATTACCATATTCATATTTGGGGCAGTCGACTTTCAGTCCAAGTTTCTTATTAAAATCTTCTTGTATTTTTTATACCCTGTACCGTATGGTACTAAGGGTATATTAAGTTTGTGCAAGCCAAAATGTATGTAACATATAGAAGGAGGTGTCGGAGACACCCAAAGTTACCTAAAATATGATCAGGGTGAATAGAGAAGTCGATATACCCATGTCCGTCTGTCCGTCTGTCCGTCTGTCCGTCCGATTGAACGCCTAGATCTCAGAGATGGTAAGAGCTAGAGTTCCAAACTTTCGCATTAGATCCCATATTATTCCATAGGAGGCAAGTTTATTTATTTGATATCGGGGATAAATTATATAGCTCCCATGGGGGTGTTTGAGACGACCTCGACAAAAAAAAAACGTTTTAGATGAATAATTCGTTTGTTTATGAAGATATCGTAACGAAATTTGGTATTCGAAAGTTTTTTCATAGTTCACAATCACTGTACCAAATTTGATCGAAATCGGTTGACTATATCATATAGCTCCCATAGGACCGATCGGCTAAAATAACTTTTTTAAAGAAAAATTCGCTATATTTCGTTTTTTAATAAGATATCGTAACCAGATTTGGCGTTTGGAAATTTTTTAGAGCACTTAAGCAATGTGCCAAATTTGAACAAAATCGGTTGACTATATCATATAGCTCCCATAGGTCCGATCTTCCAAAAAATCGATTTTTTAACAAAATTTGTTGTGTTTGGTTTGTTTGTTAAGATATTGGGACCAAATTTGACATTCGTGAGTATTTTATAGTTCCTTAGCACTGTACCAAATTTAATCCAAATCGTTTGACTAGATCATATAGCTCCCATAGGACCAATCGGTCCAAAAAACACGTTTTTATACAAAATTCGATGTGTTTTGTTTGTTTGTAAAGATATTTGAAATAAATTTGGCATTCATATCTTTTTAAGGTATTTAAGCACTGTGTCAAATTTTATTGAAATCGGTTGACTATATCATATAGCTCCCATAGGAACGATCGGTCAAAAAAAAATTTTTGCTTAAAAATTCTTCTGTTTTGGTTTTTTGTGAAGAAATCGGACTTTATTACAAGCTAGTGGTACAGAGTATCCTAAAGTCGTCCGCGCCCGACTTTACGTCCGCCACTTTTTTTCCTGAAACTTTGTTTTTCTTTGTCTGGTGTGTTGTCCTTAAATAATCGTGAACTTGCGGAAGAGTATATGCAAGTTTTAAAACAAACTCCATGCATCTAATTCTGGCATGCAATGGAGCAATACCAAATTCCAGATTTTCCTCTTCAATAAAAGAATTATCCAAATTCTGAAAATCCTTTTGTGTTTTTTTACAAAAAGCACATGTCAAAGTAGATTTTGTGTTTGTCAGCTTGTTAAGAACCTTGTCGTCTACCATTGTTTGAAAAAATTCGTATTTCACGGCCTTATATCTTCAATCTGCTTCCTAATGTAGGTTACTGTAGACCTGATTAATTCGAAGATTTTTGGCGTATTTAAACAATATTGGGCGACAATAGTGAAGAAATGAAGGGCGCGGATTTTTCCAATGTTCCAGGGCTTCACTTTTTAGTTGTCGGGGGACAACAGACGCCATGAACATGTTTGCATCTGCAATACCTTCATCATCTATGGCTATTCTTTGCTTGTAAGCACTTTGGCCAGAAGATCCATCGCAGCCCCATTTGCTTAATAACGTGAGGTTTTCTGGAAGAGTCTCCATCTCATTTTCAGAAAAGCTTTCAATGAGGCGTTTTGCAGTATGATCCATAAGTCTTGATGTTTGACCTCTGCTGAGCCAGTTTTTGTATCTCTTAATAAATTTTTCTCGGCAGTAATTAGCGTCTATCCACTTTTTTTTTATTTTAAAGTAAATTATATTAAGCTTTCTGTTTAAGTTATCAAGCTTCTCCATATTTGTTTCCTCAACATTGAGTTCTTTTCTGGTTTCTGAAACGAACTCATTCAAAATTACGATGCTTTTTATAGTTGAAAGTTTACTTAGCTTTGAGCGGCTGTAGGAACTAAACTATTCTGCCGAATTGATTAAAATTTATATATTCGTGATCCTTGGAAAATTCTAATTCAAATGCATGTATTGATTTTATAAAACTTTTACATCAAAATTTTGATTTTTGCAACGCTTTTGCGGCTGCCGTGCCACTGTGCGACGCAGCGATTTTTCAAAAAAAATTTTGGCGCAGTTTTTTCTTGTTTATTTAGCTAGAAGTTGTAAGCAAAATATTTAAGCCTGTTCTAATCTTTATGTTTTCGGCTTAAAAAAGAGTTTGCAGTAGTTTTCTAAAGTTTTAATTTTAATAACCTTAGTGATTAGAGCTAGCGCCTCTGCCCCAAAAGTTTCTATTTCCAAAGTTAGTAAAAGGCTTAATATTTTAGAAGGCAGCCCACCATTGAACTTGACCATAAGTATCTAAGCCAAGTAAGTGCCTTAAAGTGGCAAATTAAATCAAGGCACGAATATGCAAATTGCAAATGTCACGGCTTCCATCTGCTTTACCCATCTGCCCAGCCCCCTTAAACGCCCACAAAGACCGCCAAAAAGCTTGCAAAATAAACAATATAAATTTTTACCAATTACGAATATGCAAAGTGCTTTGTTAACTAGTGTACGATGGTATATAGAATGTGTGTAACAGAGATAGCTAGTTGTTTATGCGCAACTAAATTATTTAGGATTTGCACAAACACACACACAGATACTCAGACACACACAGATACACACGCACACACAGATACAAAAACACGTATATGAGCAAACATAGTCAAAACAGAAAGTGTGCGAAACGGGTGAAAGTTGCAAATACAAATACAAACACAAACATCATGACAACAACGTCTGTGTGTATATGTGTGTATGTGTGTGCGCGCGTTGGTAAGAGTATCTGTGTGTTGGTAAATATTTGTATGCAACACTTGCTTACATTAACCAAAATGCAAACAAAATGTGTAGCCCTCGTAAGCTCTTAGCCACGTTGAGCCAGCCAACCAGCCAGCCAACCAGCTGCAGATACATGCAAATACACAGATACACAGATACAGAGCTGCTTAAGCCATGCACACATACATACATACACACATATGCATATATGTATATTCAACGCGAAAAACGAATCTCTCAGATAAAAGAGATTTTATGCTTAAGCAGTTGTTGGTTTGTGTGTGTGTGTGTGTCTACGCACAAATTAAACAATAAATGCGGATGGTAAAATTTTAAAATCTCATTAAATATAAATATAAAATAAATAATTTTAATATTACTTATTGTAGAACTCTGCTTAGCTATTTTAGAATAAAAAATGTGAAATTCGTAAAAAAAAGGCATAGATTACAAAGTATTTTTTATATTTTGATTGCCCCATAAAGGCCATTAGGATTGTGGTTCGCAGATTGTCTTTCATTATTTATATTTAGAGCACTGTTCGTCACGTTGATAGGGACTAGAGGCGACAATTATGCCAATACACGTAAAGTCCACGGTCACGAGGCCGCAATGCCGATGATCAACCATTCCTGGGCTTGTTTTTAATCCAATCTTCGTTTTTTAAAGGAGTTATGACCTTTTGGATTCTTGACCGGGGTCTTGACAAAATTTTTCCAATTTCGGAATACGATTTTCCATCTTTTACATGTAAATTCCATAATATTTTGCGTTCTTCAATTGGAAGCTCCTTACGCGTCATTTTTGCAGTTAATAAGGCAAATATTTATTATTTATTAGTAAATTGTTGTTATTATTTTTGTTAATTGTTTAAAAATATATATTTAAGAAAACTTCATTAGTTTTTGGAAAATTTAAACAATATGGGAGGAATTCGCATTTAAGTGTAAAATCGCCTGCTGTACTATGACTTTAGTGGCACACTGTATAACATTATTCTTACAAGCGCAATATCTCGGGAATGGTAGGTCTTAGAAAAAAATCATTGACAACATTATTATAGAGAAAATTTAGGATCTACAATTTTGTTCTAGATACTTTTTTGATAAAACTTACAGTTTTCGAGAAAAATCCAAAAAACCGAAAATTTTGACCTTTGACCCCGAATAACTTTTTTAGCTCACATGGGATCGATGGGGACTTTTGACACTTTGTTCGTCATGGTAAAACTAAGGCATATGCAAAGATTTAGCTTTCCGGGAATTTTCTGTATTTCAATTGTCTAAATTGACCGGACTATGATATAATATTTGATTTATAAAAAAACACAAAAAATTTGAAAATTTTGATGAAATCTTTATTGGAATGGATACAACCATCAATATAATTTATTGTTTAAAGATGATTTCAGGCAAATGTTGGCCGCGGCTCCGCTTTAGATGTGCCATGCGCAAGGTTCAATTTTGGCACACTCTCTCCAACGTATCGGCCGGTATTTCACGAATAAATGCTTCAATATTGGCTTCCAGTGCGTCAATCGTTGCTGGTTTACCCCTGTAGACATGAGCCTTAATATGGCCCCACAAGAAATAATCCAAAGGCGTTAAATCACACAATCTAGGCGGCCAGTTGACGGGTCCCAAACGTGAGATAAATTGTTCACCAAAGGCGGCTCCTAATTAGGCCATGGTTTCGCGTGCCGGGTGGCATGTGGCACCACCTTGTTGAAACCACATGTCAGGCATGTCCAATTCTTCCATTTTGTGCAAAAAAAAAGTCGTCATTAATCAGACGGTAGTGCTCTCCATTCACAGTAACGTTCCGGGCGTTGTCGTCTTTAAAGAAGTACGGCCCGATGATAACACCGGCCCATAATCCACACCAAACAGTGAATATTTCGGGATGCATTGGTAGCTCTTGTAATGCTTCTTGCTTGTCTTTACTCCAGATGCTGAAATTTCGTCACAAGCTTCCGAATAGCTCCCTTAGTAGGCCGACCAAACTGCCCATAAATTGGAAGAAGTGCGCGATGCGCTTTCTTAACCGAGCATGTATTTTCATAGTAAAATTCAATATTTGGCAAGCGATGTTCGTTCGTAAGTCGATTCATGGTCAAATTATAGACCAAACTGAACATGATTCACAATAACACAAGACACGATTCACACGTGATCTGCCAAAAACAGTGTCGCCAAAAAGATACCAGCAAAAATATCACCCTTTATTTCTGGACGACCACTGTTTTTGTAACCAATTTTTGGTTTCTTCATCGTTGTGAGAAAATTCTAGTCTTTACACTTAACTCTCTTTATTGGCTCACCGGGAATAGTCAAAAAATATTAAAAATTTACGTTCAAAATTATATTTTATACATGTTTTTTTTTTTTGTTGGAACATTGGTCTATAACACTAGTATACAAATTTTGATTTTGAAAAAGTATTTTCTAGTGTAAGTAGCTTTTTTTATTTATGTTGACATACTGCATACGAAATTACAATTATATTTTTTTAATTAGTTTCCATTTCTTAAAAAAAAAATTTTTAAGTTTTTTGAAAAAATAACAGAAATTATACCGTTATTTTATTCATTAGTAGAATTGCGACGTGGTTTCTTCGCTGCCCTTTTGTACTCTGCTTCTGGAGTATCTCGATGAATAGTCCAGCAGTAATCCGCTAACATTGAAACGTTCCACTTGCCCTGATATCGTTTTTCCATGTTAGCGATGTCCTGGTGGAAGCGCTCCCCATGTTCATCGCTAAATGCCCCACAGTTATCCGGAAAGAAGTCCAAATGAGAATGTAAAAAGTGGATTTTCAGGGACATGTTACAACCCAGTTCTTGGTAAGATGACAACATATTTTCAATAAGTTCAGCGTAGTTGTCGCTCTTCTTATTTCCCAAGAAGTTTTTTGTCACGAGGCGAAAATTGTCCCAGGCTTTTTTTCTTTGCCTTCCAAAATAGTGTCGAAGTGTTCGTCTTTTAATAAATTTCTTATTTGGGGACCAACGAATATACCTTCTTTGATTTTAGCCTCACTTAATCTTGGAAATTTCTGGCGAAGGTAGTGAAAAGCAGTTCCATTTTTGTTCATTGCTTTTACGAAATTTTTCATAAGCCCTAGTTTTATGTGCAGTGGTGGAAGTAACACTTTTTGTGGGTCAACGAGTTATTTTGAACATTTTTCATCCCAGGCTGAAGTGACTGACGATGAGGCCACACTTTTTTTGTATAATGCTGCTTTCTGTCACGACTGTCCCATTCGCAAAGAAAGCAACAAAATTTCGTATAGCCTAATTGTAGTCCAAGTAGAATAGCTACGACTTTTAAATCTCCGCAAATTTGCCATTGGTGATCATTATATTTTATCTGCAGCAAAAGGGTTTTCATGTTATCATAAGATTCTTTCATATGGACTGCATGACCAATAGGGATCGATGGTAAAATATTTTGGTTATGTAACAATACTGCTTTTAAACTTAATTTAGAGCTGTCTATAAAAAGTCTCCATTCTTCCCGTTTATATGTAATGTTAAGAGATCCCATCAAACCCTGGACATCTTTACAAAAAACTAAACTTTCAGCCATTTCAAAATATTGCATCAAATGTTTTTGTCTGTTACGGAAAGATGTTATAACTACACCACTTTGTAAAAGGTTCCATTGTTGCAATCTTGAACCTAAAAGTTCTGCTTTGTTCTTTGGCAATTCTAAGTCCCTTACGAGATCATTTAATTCAGCTTGTGTTATCCTGTGTGGCTGTGTTGATGTACTAGGTACCTCGTATTCTGACATTGACGAAATTGATGGTGAACTTCCCTTGATTTCATCTTCGTCGTCACCGATGTGAGGACGCTTCGGGATCGGATGAAGATCGCTGTGTGGTAGAGGACGAGTAGCTGATGGTGTATTTGGATATGTTATGGCACTCTTATTTTTTTTAGAAACACCCTTGCCTTTTCCAAATACATGAGTCGTCAGGCAGAAATAACAATCACTTACGTGATTTGTCGATTCTCGCCACTCCATTGGCACTGCAAAACGAAATGATGTTTTTTTGCCATTCAGCCAATTTCTCAAACCTGTAGCACATGGATTACAGCAGAAATGTGGAACCCAGCTTTTATCCTGGTGTTTGATGTTCTCGTTAAAGTAGTAAAAATAGGCTTTTTTTATTATAGGCGATATACAACACCTTTGTTTATTAAATATCACCTCACCGCAGATATAACAAAAATTGTCGGTATTATTAACACATTTTCGAGACATTTTGCTATAAAATAGTATTATACTTTTTACTTTTAACACTTCCATATCGCTTAATTTAAGAGAAAATAGCACTAAATCACAATATATCGAATATTTGATACAAACTAACTATGTAAATGACAAAACATTATGAAGTTAAATGTGGGTAGTTCCATTAAACACGAAAGATACGATTATCGTAAAAACTCAAACTAATAAATGAATTTCAGTTATCAATCCGAATTTTGCATGGACAGAGAAGCAGAAATTAGTTTAAATTATTTCGGATACTTTTCCTTGTAGACTAGTGTAATTAATAATTATAATATACGAGTGAGCCCAGCTAACGTTGTCCTGCCCAAACTTTTTGAATACTCTTAAAGTAAATAAACATCGTAAGATTCTCTAGTTGGCTTATTTGGAAAAATATAAAATTTTTAGATTACTTTGCAGCTCGATTCACATTTGCACCATTTTTAGTCGAATGCCGCGCTGCACGGGTCTGTCTTAACCGAATTCTTTCACGTTCATTGCGATCTTCACGTTCCCGGGCAGTAGGATTAGATTGATAACAAATTTGATTCGTTGCATTTCTTCTAATAGAAATACATCATGCATTGATCGATTAGGAGACGGCATTCCCAATTGTTATAATGCTTTATTAGCCATCGCCAAGCATAGATCATCAATATGAATTAAAGCTTCATTGCAAACTTCCGGCGTAAATTCCATCAATGGATTACGTTTTGCTTGTCTGACTCGAAACAAAATATCTTCTGATAAATAATATTGATATTTTATCCACAATTCAGGTGGATTTGATGGAAAACATGTTGCCAAAATAATCGCAAATAGAACACGTATTTGATATGGATGAGCTGTAATGGCAGCATCGCTAAAGTTTGATCCCAGTGCAAATAATTTTCCAACAAATTCAATTTTTGACATGCCATTCGCTGTTCTCAATGATTGAAACGATGTTGGACCTCGAACATTGATTAACAGCAATACCAGTTTTTGTATATATGGCAATATACACATGAAAACCGATATTCACAAAAATGCCTATATCTCACGAACCAATACACACAAACACATCGCAATAGGCTTAAGACCTCCGTATTGACAACCTCTAACACACGCAAAAATCCGGTTTGAAATTCATCGACGCGTTCATGAGAACACCCGTAACATGTAAAACATAAGTTTCTTATATATATACGTATATAGATTTTTGGTTTTTTTTTTCATAGTTTTTAGACAATTCTAAGCTTTGGACTTAAGTATCTTTATTGGTTCATTGGGCATAGTTTTCAAATTTCAAAATTACATTTTCATATCCTTATCATATTATTGCACATGTACTTTTTTGGAATATAGGTCTATAACTAATATAATTAATGTTCTTATATATATGTAGTTGAAATTTGTATCATTTAAATAGTAATTTGCTTAAATCTACTAACGTTCTGCTTAAACCAATCCGTTAATAGCAAACCAAGTCAAACTGATGCTTACAATAATATTCTCAGATTTAAAGACCTGATTTTGGAAAAAATATCGATCTATTTTTTTTCCTTTAAAGATATGCATAGAATTTAAGATTCGAAAAGTCTAGGAATGCTCTACGATTTGCACAACAGCTGGCTTTTAATACAATTGGGGTGTTCACTGTGTCTGGCATAAATGCAAGATGCTAAGAGAGCTAAGTTTCTAATTCATCGGCTTATATTCCAAGCTGGTAGCCTTGTTTTATAAAAATTTCAACAATGTATGTCTTGTGAAATGCTATTTCTGTAAAATTGAGTGGCTGGCTTTAAAACAAGTATATATATTATATTACTGAAAATAGAGCAAAGTGTTTCTTTTCATAATTTTTATTATACTGAAAGAAAACGAATCCGAACATTATACTCGGATTTGTTTTGAAACTACATATATTTTTGGTGCTCCTAATATCATCAAATCGATTTTTTTTATGTGATTTGAAACCGTATGTTTTGATTCATAAGGAATCAAGTTGGTCTTAATCTTTATTTATTTTTAGTTCGTTTCATTTTAACTTCTAGGTTAAGACTAAATGTAAGTGTAGCTTAACATATTCTTCTTACTCTAATTTAAGATTTTCGACTCTAAATATAGAACAAAGCTTCTCCAAGGTTTCACGCATAATTTAAATATCTCAAAAGCTAAACTAGCCCAAAACGCATTAAGTGCAGCTTGAGAATAAGTTTATCTTTTTATCTTTTACTCTTACTCTTGAGTACGTTAACTAGCACCTTATACCTAATACCTAGTGATTGATAAATTTTTTCTGGAATCAACCAAAATAATAGCACGCAAAAAAGATTCCGAATAAAATTGTTCGTTTTGTTTTTATGGTTCCCCGAAGAACGGCCGATAGTGATTTTCTTTCTATAAATCAATAATTTATATTTATATATATCATATATATTGTTTTTTGTATTAGTCCTTTCAAAAATGTCAGCTATTTTGGCTTGTTCTTTTATTAAAAAAATTGTATTTGCTTTCTCTGATTCAAAGGCTTTGGGTTATAAATTAAGATTTATTTATTTGGTAAATAAATTATCTATTTCTATTCCTAGTCGGACCATATTTGAGAGGTTGAGAACTCTATTAGAGCTCTTATTTCAAATGTTTCTCTTTTTTTTATTATCTTATAAGTTTTCTTGTATAACTTGAGAGTTCTCTAAGCGAGCTTTGATCTTTTGAGTACACAACGAGCACGAACTTTTTGAGGAATTCAGAAAAAACCAATTGCCAAAAAATATTCGTCTCTCATAAATGGGTTTAACGACGATTTATAATACTGAATAGAAAAGGTATTTCAAGGTTTTTATCAGAGCCCTGATGCCCTGGAGTTCTTGGAATCGAAGTTAAAAATATATAATAAAAATCGGCGATACATAGAATCAAAACAAATTTAGATTCTGAATTCTACATTTTCGTAAAATTTTACATATCGATTTCAAAAAGATTTGTCGGAATAGCAATCGAGAACATTCCTCAAAATATATTTTCCCACTAGTTGGTAGAGTTCATTTTGGATTCAGATCAACCGAATTTCAACTCTATAAAAATAGCAATATTATTTCACCAACAACGTTTTTTTTTGGAACGATTGGTCCTATAGGAGCTATATGATATAGTCAACTGATTTTGATCAGATTTGGTACAGTGCTAGTGAACTGTAAAAAACGTTTGAATGCCAAATACGATATAAATTTTGATATTTGCATAAACAAACGCATTACGCAGCTAAAACTTTTGTTTTTTTCGTCTAAAATACCCCTATTTGAGCTATATAATTTAACCACGATATCAAAAAAATAAAACAAACTTGTCTCCTATGGAATAATATGGGATCTAATGGGAAAGTTTGGTTGCTCTAGCTCTTACCATCTCTGAGATCTAGGCGGTCAAACGGACGGACGGACGGACAGACGGAGATTGGTATATCGACTTCTATATTTTAGGTAACTTTAGGATGTCTCCGACGACTCCTTCTATATGTTACATACATTTTCGGCTTGCGCAAACTATATATAAAAGCTATAACAAAGATATTTATCTCCAAAAAAATAATATATAAGCTTCTTGAAATAAAAGCTGATTATGAAAACAGCTTCGGATTTGTTTGATCATTATTAAATTAGAACAGAGATTTTTTAAAACCCATACTGGATAACCAATGCTTTCTATCCTGACTGTCTTATACTCAAGAAAAACAATCGATCATATTCTAACTACGAATTAGCGCAAATAAGTTGGATTCCTTCAAAAAATTTGTTTATTTTTTATGTACAGAATTTTTCAAAATACAAAAAATCATATGTGCTCCGGAAAACGAAACAAATGGAATTTTTCATGTGAATTGAAAACGAATGTTTTGCTGCAAGAAAAATTTAAGCGAATCGCCAAATTAGATTTAAAAAATTCTTTATTTCATACTGAAATTATTTTTTTAATTTTTTCTAAATTTTTTTGTATTTAAGCCTATTTTGATTAAGATATTAATACTATTTTTAATCATTTTTTGTTTTGCTAAATGAATTTATCAAAAATTAAACAGAAAGTATTCGACAAAAAGATTCGTTTTCCTGAGGGCGCAAAATCAAATCCGAATGATATATTTTCTTTTGATTTTTTCGTTTTTTTTTATAAAATAATTTAAAATCGCCCAGACATTACCCTTTAAGAATTTTTCGTTATATAATACATCCATTTGAGACTAAGCATTCCCACATTGCGTACAAAATATTCTTCGAGAGCACTTTTTAAACTTATTCAAAATTTTGGAAAGAAAAATTTCTGTCATAGAAGCGATACGCAATTAAGCGCAAATTGTTTTTAAAATTCTTCTGAAATTAAAAACAGCTGTCTTTAAAAAAATGTGCTTGAAATAGGAATATTACTCTCATTTAAAGAGAAATTGCTTCGCCTGGGTTTCTTGAATCGACTGAGAGCAAGATTCTCTCTTTTAAGCTCAAAATGTTTTTCCCCAGTGTATTTTAAGAATCTGGCATATAAGGAGACATTTAGTCAAAACAAAGATTTAAGCAAGCTTCAATTCTATATGCTAAGAACACATTTCCTCTAAAATATTTTGTGTTATATACATAAATTTCTTTCAGTGCATAAGCAAAGTCACCCGTATCTTGGATATAATTAAGTATACGTAACAAGCATATCGCTTGGCTTCTCCTAATAGTCTAGCCTCCAAGGTGCTGCATAATTGCAGCCCAGTGGACTCTGTCTCTGTGTGTGTGTGTCTGTTTGTTTGCCTATGTATATGTACGTGTACGTGTGTGAGTGTGCATGTGTGCATGTGGTTATATCTGTGTTAGTGAGTGCATTGGTTGGTTTTCTACTCAGGGCATTTGAGGCGCACCGCGACGTCACTTTGAGTGCAGCACATAAGTCAACGCTCTGCGGTGAAGTCTATAAACAAGACACAAACACAACCACACACACAAACACACACAAACACACACATACATACATACACTCATATGCATGCCTTATGGCCAACATATGTTGACGCCATTTTGTTCATGGCCTTACGGCCATTACGATATAATAGCGCATACATTTTCCATAAGCGTTTAGCCTTTGTTCATATCAATGCGAGTAGCTGCTCCAAGTTCCAAGCCTTAAATTGGCCTCATTCGCTTGGATTGAGTCAAAGGAAAACTTTAATAAGGCGAATTGAAGTATCTTAAATGTTAATGAGCTAAAAAGATTGATGCCTATCAGAATATTTACTTTGGAAACAAAGTCTGGAAATTGTAGAATTACTTTGCATCAGCTGAGGATTGTTTCAATAAAATTGTATTTAAAAAGCGCCAAAATATTTTTCTTTAGTAATAGGAACATTTTATCATATCTTTTTTTTTCGTTTCTCGAATATTTATTTCATTGGCAATCTGAGGTCATTTGGGTGAAGTCGTTTCAGGCGTTTTGCACTTAATAAGCGCCTTTTTTTTAATTTGAACCTATTGCCAAAAATCATAGCATACCTTTGGGGGCTAGTTTTTAAATGCTTAGAATTTCTTAACAAATGCATTCTATTAGAAAAAAATCTATAATTGTTATAAGCATTACTTTAAAAATATTTGTAGGCTTACAATTCTCAAACACTTAAAACTTTATTGGCATAAGAACCTCAAATATTTGCCATTCCAATAAATTGTATTTAAATTGGTTTTATTATTTAGTTTTTTGCGATTCTTCAAGATGTTATTATTAAATTGTTTTAAAATTTAAACTTGGCTAGCTTAATACTTTCGTGAATGTGACTTCAAAAAGCGCACTGCTTGTTGGACACCAAGCAGTTTCCAATTGAAAAACTTTATACGAACGGCGGTGTCTAAATTTAATAGAGATTTTCTTGGGCAAGTAGCATAATTAAAATAACTTTAAAAAACATGAACTTAATGTGGACTCTTTCTTTACCGCAATTGATTTAATTTATAAGTAATGCTTACTCATTTTTATGCCTTATTAAAAAATGAATATAATTGATAAGTTTTGGTAGTTTTGCAAACCCGCTTGACTGCAATATATATATAAGTTCCTCTAACTCCGGGTGGAGCGTAGGGCCAAAACAAAAGAATTGAAGGCCGACCGATTTTTTGCAAGTTGTTTGAGGCTATTCCAGTCTGTATGGGAGTCCCGAAGGTCAGCATCCACCATGCGACGCCAAGATGTTGTTGGTCTTCCACGGCTTCTTGCGCCTTGCGGGTTCCATGAAAGCGCAGCTCTACAGATTTCGCAGGTGTCTTTGCGAAGGGTGTGCACGATCCACCCGAAACGGCGGCGTTTGATTATTAATTCAATAGGAAGCTCATTAGTGGCTTTCAATAATTCCACATTAGAAATGGTGCGTGGCCACCAAATCCTTAAGATTTTACGTAAGCAGAAGTTGACAAAGGTTTGCAGTTTCCGGATCAGAACCGATGTAAGCGACCAGGACTCGCAAGCAAATAAAAGATAAATTCTATTTAAAATTGTGGAACATCATGATGAAATCAATTCTGAAACCGAGAACGTATTTATGTTCCTGAGCCAACATTTCAGAAAAGTTTTTCAAAGTTATTTTAATTTAAAAAGTAACGTCAGTAAAGGCATCCACATTAAAGCCCTTTACAAAATCTATAAACTTAAATCCATAGCTGTTACTTGTTTATATATATTATGTAAAGAGTACTGTTAATAACAGAGGATCAGCAGGCTCTGTTAAGTAGCAACAGAGCAGCTTAGTTCAAAAGCTGTTAGCAAACAGAAGAGCGCTTAACGTGCAACTGTATTAAAAGGTCGACAATTTAAAGCCGCCATAAATACATAAAGCAGAAAGTACATAAGGCCGTCATATACAAAGCTGTTACATATAAAGCTGAATTATATTATGTAAAGCTGTGTTTGAATTAAAGCTGCCAAGTTCGTTAAATTCATATCACTTTTTAATTTATTAAACTTGTCAATATAATAATAAATATTCATGTGGTATGAGAGCTGGTAAGCAAATGAGACTGCTGTTGGTAACATTACAGAGCGTAAAGAGAGAGAGAGGGCACGAGAGCAAGACACTGAGAGAGCGAATTTAATAAATTAGCTGCCATGATTCATCAATTACATGATGAGTAGGCGTGTCTCTCTCAAAAAGAGAGCACAGGTAACATTTTTGTATGGTAGGTATACAAAATGGTGTGTCAATTTTGATCAAACTGTACACAAATGTGAAGACTTATATTAAACTTATAGAAAGACATAAATAAATAACAGAATTTTTTATTTTTATATAGCATTTAATAGCTTATATTTAAAAATATATTACACAAAGTTGATTTATAAATTTAAGAAAACTTTCAATTGCATCGCCTGTGCAGTAACTCTGAAAAGCTACAGTAAAATAAATAAAATAAAAATAATCCGTATCAGTATCAATGCGAGTAGCTGCTCCAAGTTCCAAGTCGCAAATTGGCCTGATTTGCTTGGATTGAGTCAAAAGAAAACTTTAATAATGCGAGTTGAAGTATCTCATTTTTAATGATGTAAAAAGATTGATGCATATCAGAACATTAACTTTAGAAACAAAGTCTGAAATTACATATTCATTATTTGCATAGCAAAAACAGAAAAAAATAAAACTTTCCTTTGCATCAGCTGAGGATTGTTTCCATAAAATTTTATTTAAAAAAAATGTCGTACGTAAAGTCGGGCGCGGACGACTTTGGGATACACTGTACCACTAGCTTGCAATAAAATCCGGTTCCTTCACAAAAAACCAAAAACAGAAGAATTTTTAAGCGAAAAATTTTTTTTTACCAATCGTTCCTATGGGAGCTATTTGATACAGTCAACCGATTTCAATAAAATTTGACACAGTCATTAAATACCTTAAAAAAGATCTGAATGCAGAATTTATTTCAAATATCTTTGCAAACAAACGAAACACATCGAATTTTGTATAAAAAAAGTTATTTTGGACCGATTGGTCCTATTGGAGCTATATGATATAGTCAACCGATTTGGATTAAATTTAGTACAGTGCTTAGAAACTATAAAAAGCTCACGAATATCAAATTTGGTACCAATATCTTAACAAACAAACGAAACACAACAAATTTTGTTCAAAAATCGATTTTTTGGAAGATCGGCCCTATTGTAGCTATATGATATACAGTACCCTGCAAAAGTTTGGGGTCAGTTGAAAAATCTCATGTTTTTTGTATTTGTCGCCTTATTTGTCGGTCTTGCACCGTTTTATTTTAAATGATACATTGAAAAAACAATATATATAAATGAACTACAAATAATATTCGCCAAAAATTGCGATTTTTCTTCGAAAATAAAAAGAAGAATGAAAAACATCAAATCAGGTGGTTTTCATCAATATGGTTTCCTTTAGATTTGATAAAGGCTGCACAGACTCTCGGCATTCGTTCGACTAATTTTTGAAGCGTTTGAGCTTGTATTTGTTCCCAAGCCCTCTTCAGACACTCCTACAGGTGATTCGCGCTAGTTGGACGTAGTTTTCGCACCTCTCTATCCAGTTCATCCCACAACAGCTCAATGGGATTCGCGTCCGGCGACTGGGGTGGCCATTCCATGATTTTGAGTGCCCCAGCTATTTCTTTGGATTTTAAGTAGTTAGTACACAATTTTGACGTGTGTTTAGAATCGTTGTCTTGCTGATATACAAATCCTTCTCCTATCAATCTGGCTATGATATCTTTATGAACAAACGAATTATCCATCTAAAACCTTTTTTTTTCGAGGTCGTCTGAAACACCCCTATGGGAGCTATATAATTTATCCCCGTAATCAAAAAAATAAAATAAACTTGTCTCCTATGGAATAATATAGGATCTAATCTGAAAGTGTGGTTACTCTAGCTCTTACCATCTCTGAGATCTAGGCGTTCAAACGGACAGACGGACGGACAGACGGACATGGGTATATCGACTTCTTTATTCACCCGGATCCTATTTTTGGTAACTTTGGGGTATCTCCGACGTCTCCTTCTATACATACATTTTCGGCTTGCACAAACTTAATATACCCTTTGTACCATACGGTACAGGGTATAATAAAACTTTACTTTGCATCAGCTGAGGATTGTTTCAATAAAATTTTAATTAAACAAATTTAAAATATTTTTAGTAATAGGTATATTTTATCATATCAGACAATCTATTCTGAACTTCAAATTATGTTCTCAAACGGCATTTTTAAAATAAAAAAATATATCTTTGAAATATTTATTTTAATATAAAACAAAAACTGGGAGGGTCTGATTTTTAAGAGCTATGTTTCACCCATTACCTATTAAAATTTAATAATATATATATATAATTATCATACCACTATAAATAGTTTTTCTTTTAAGATAAGTCCAAGTCCAGAAAAAACAGCAAAAAAGCTTTTAATTTCAATTTCCTTTAGTACTGCTTGTAATTCTCAAATGGTTTTAACATGGAATAGTATAGAAGCTAATATGAGAAAAAGGTTTACAATGTTCGTATTTCGTTTATATTAATATTTGTTTTTTTTTTTTTGTTTAAATTTTAAAACTAACTTTCTCTTAGAATATTTTTGTAATATTTCTATCCTTAAATGGGAAATATAATTGCAATGTTTCAATAAGCAATGGGATCTTATTAATACATATTTAAGGAAAACAGGGATTTACAGTTTATAGCCGAATTTGAACGGTGAAGGGTCTTTAAACACTAATATATACATTTTTAAACCTAAATAAAGCCAAATGCGTTTTTTTTTATAATATTTACTATAAAACAATAATGCTGATCATGACGTCATTGAGCTGGCTTAGATGCCACAGCATATTTGCAGTTTCCGTTTTAAGTTCTACTTTTAAGTTCCAAATTAAATTTTTGTACGTCAAATAATTCTTGAATATAGGGTCCGACTCCATGGTGCCTGGGACCCTAATTCGCATCCGCTTTTCACGAGACGTTCGAATTAAACGTCGGCATTGCTCAATCGAAAACGTAAATATCTCGCGGGATTGCATTTTAGAAATAAGTTCCCTTACATTCGATATAGCGGCCTTTCGTGACTTGTTCATTTTTTTTGTATAATATGATTCGAGTTTTTTTTTTCACGTAATTTTGACTTTTGATAGAAATAGCAAGCTATCTTTGGATAATAAAAGAATTCTATATAAGAGTTTAATTATGCTAACTTGGTCTTATGGCCTTCAAATCTGGGGAACAGCTGCCAAGTCACATATTAAAAAAATCCAAATTTTACAAAACAAAACTTTGCGCAAAATTGCAGATGCCCCGTGGTATATCCGAAATCGAAACCTTCACAAGGATCTAGGCATTCCCTATGTGGGTGATGTATGTATTGAATAAACTTAGCGATGGTTACGCTGATCGCATAAGGAACCATCCGAACTCGCTTGCATGTGCCCTGGCCGGTCATAGACCAAGAAGACGCCTAAAATGCCTTCCTCCAAACGACCTTGCTATATTATTAGATCCATGCTCAATAATGGATCTTTCCTTACTTATAAAATATGAGAAGTCATTTGAAGAGCTATTTTATATTGAAACACAAAATGGGATAAGTAATAACATTGTTTACTAAAAATATTATTTTCCAACACAAAAATTAATATTTTTGGAAAAAATCAGCATTTTGTGGAACCACCAGTACAGGCATCTCCAGGTTGCGTTTCCAACTAACAGTCAGGATCTTAATTGACTCCTGCTTGGTTATAGAGATTTCATTCTGACCTCAGATTTAAAGAATTTCCAGACGTTTTCGAGAGGGTTTATGTTAGATGAATTTAATTTTTTAATGTTGTAGCCCTCTTTCATTCCTAAAAATAGGATTTGGTGGTTTTGGGAACTAATTTTTTAATTTGAGGGAATAAAACTTAAGAATAAATAAAAATAATAGCCATAAAGCAAGATGATTGTAATAATATGGCAAGGGACTGTATTAAACTATTTGGTTCGAAATAATATTTATACCCAGTATCGTATGGAACAAAGGGTATATTATATTAATATTATTTTTATATTTTTTACAATACGGTTACCATTAATAAACTTTAATGGGAAATTGTATATTGACATCATCCGATATATTATCAGGTTTGAGGAATCAAAATATTAGTCTTATTAAAAAGCATAAACAATTTAAAAATAATTTCCTGACTATATTGGAGGGATATGGGGATTTCCATTAATTACAGTTTATAACTTAGTCAATACGTTTTTTTTTTGCATTTGCGGCTTCTGAGTTTTTAAATCGCTAGATAATCTAAAATATTTTTATTAAATTTTATGAAAAACATTAAAAATTATACGGCTTTTGGATAATTTCTAAAAAAAACAATTCGAAACAGATGAAAACGGCTTTGTTATTGTAATAGAAATTCTTAAAGACTCTTAACTAGAATAGTGCTTAAGTGTCAGTTACTTCTTAGGTTCAACTCGTTTTCTCAGCCTTTTTGTTAACAAATAGCGCTGCCAATCTTAAGGGATTCATAAAACTGTCAGACATCCTTAGACCAGAAATAACTTCAAGCAGACAGAGACACAATAATCGCCTTAGATTTATACTGAAAATCGAATAAAATGATTGAAGGCATTCGGCAAAAGAAAATAGCTATAAAATACCAAAAGACATCTCATGAAGAGATTCAAAGTGGGGGCAGACAGGAGCATCCTGTGGATGCTTTTTGAGTCTTAAAGCAAAGCAGCAAAGCGTGCTACAAAAAAATGCAATATGGTTCAATAATAACAATAATAATGATAATAATAATAACCTCAATTTGTCTGGCCAAATGTCAATAAACCGTTCAGACAGCCAACAGGCAAGGCCTGCCTCATCACCCCCCACATCCGTAGTTCCGCCGACCTGCCACACCCCAAAAAAACCGCTGGCTACATTGTACATAGGTATATATGTATAAATATATATGTAGCCGTACATATATACATATATATTTTTTCACACACCGTTATTTGGGGGCTATAATAATTTGCGTTCTACTGACATACATATATGCATGTATGTGTGTTGGAGAGGGCGGGCTGAAAGGTTGTAAGTTGGCCTCAACATTTTCCTATCGTTAGAACTTAAGCTCTTTTCACATAGCCTAAAGATGGAAATACCAAGGTATCCGAAACTTATCTTCAACATGGGGCAGTAGAGGCACAAGACATATAGACATATCAGTATATCTATACGCCATCTGTCCGTCAGTCTTTATGTTAGATATTACAAAAAAATTTAACCTTGGATCTTAACTCCATTTATTAAAATTAATTTTATCTTTTTTCTGTTTGGTACATTTGGGAATTTTTTAGGAATTCTTTAATATCCAGAAAACCTTTCTAAACTTTTTATAGTAGATAACTTTATGCGCCAAAAACCTCGGATTTTTACTCCATTTATTAAAATTAACTTAATATTTTTTCTGTTTGTTACATTTGGGAATTTTTTAAAAATTCTTTAATATCCACAAAACATTTCTAAAGTTACTATAGTAGATAACTTTTTGAACCAAACATTTTGAAAGTTTTGGCAAACCCGCTTTGAAATTCCTTGTTAAGCTTAAGCCTACAGTTTCTTCAAGGCATTGAGCTTTTGTACGTTATAACTGGGAATTTTTTAAGACTTCTTTAATATACAGAGAATCTTTCTAATTTATTATAGATAACTTTTCGTACCAAAAATTTTGGGATATTTCGCCAAACTCTCTTTGAAATTCCATGTTAAACTTAATCTTTGGGTTTCTCCATAGGATCGAGCTGTAGTACGTTATATTTTGAATAGCCCTCTTTGAAATTCCTAGTTATATTCAATTCAGAGTTTCTCCATTGATTTGAGCTCTAGTACGTTTATATAATACTTTGGTGACCCAACTTTAAACAATCGTGATAAATGTCTAACCTATTAAAACATCTATTTTCTCCGTTGAAGGCACTCGTAGTTCCATACCTAACAAAATCAATTTTGGCACCATATTGCCGCAAAACTCATACCCAAACCAATATGGCGACAGTTCCGTTGGCTTTTGGGTCCAGGAAGGCATCATTTTCGCATCTTTATCAATCAATCGTGGATTTCTAGAAATAGCATTCTTTTATTCTTCATTTCATCCAAATCGGGTTTTTATGAACCAATACAAACTTCTTATTTTTGAAATTTGGGTGCTTTTCAGAAAATCCTACTGAGATATTCCCTATGTTCTGCAGGAATACTGCGAATACAATTTTGTATTTGTCTCGATACGATTATGGGTTGAGGTCAAGTTAGGTGCTCCATAGCATTTTGCCGATTGAACAGCAGTAGAAAATTCTCGTACAGTTACTGGATAATATATATATATAAGTTCCTCTAACTCCGGGTGGAACGTAGGGCCAAAACTGGATAATAATAATATAATAATAATTAATCCCGATTTAAGGGCCAAACTAATCTAAACTAGTCTAAGGTAGTCTACTTTATTTCAAATAGTGCGGCCGCTCTTGAAAAAAGGATTTCAAATTATAGTTGGCCCGAATATTCAAATTCCGTTCGAATCTCAGATCAAACCGATTTTTAAATTACGGCTTTACTTTAAAAACTACAGAATTGTTTTTAAATATATTTATATTATATATATTATATTATATATAATTTTTTGTTTTTAATTTTTAGTCTCTTAATATAATAATAAATTTTTTATACATTTCTTCTTAAAAAAATACAAAATTTTGTATTTTTTTTTTTTTAAATAGTTTGTCACATTTCATTTTTTTTTTTGCTAGGCCTACATTTTCTGAACCAAAATTTGTTTCTATAGGGTGGGCCATCTGCTGGTTTGTTAGAATTTTTCATTTTGACATACGCCACAAAGCATCCACTTTGGACGCGTATGTATATTTCGAGTGTTGAGCAAGCAAACCAACAAATGGCCCACCCTAAGTTATTTTTAAATGAAAGTATTTGGCATGACGTCACTTTGAACGAGAAAATTTGAATTTAATTTAATTAAAAAATGAATATAGTTCTGTATAATCAAGGAAATAAAAATTATAATAATAAAGGCGATTATCAAAAAGATTTTTTTAACAAATATCTTATATATAAAATTCTCGTGTCACAATGTTATGTTCCTTTGAAGCTTATAGACTCACGAACGGCTGAACCGATTTGGCTAATTTTGGTCTTGAAATGTTCATGGAAGTCCAAGGATTATTTAAGGTTGAGAAAATATAACAAAATTGCGACGAAAATACTAAAAAGGGCAATTTGATTTTCCAATACAATTTTTTTTGTGTACATTGTCAGATTAACTAATATTTTTTAGTTAATAGTTTTTGTCGAAAGGAAACACAAAAATTATAAACGTTATAAATTTTATTTTATTGAGGCACACAAAATTTCATGAGAATTGGTCCAGCCTTTTCGGAGGAGTATGGTAACTAACATTGTGAAACTTGAATTTTATATATAAGAAGAAACTTATGTTTTACGTGCTATGGGTGTTCTCATGAACGTGTCGATGAATTTCAAATCTGATTTTTGCGTGTGTTAGAGGTCCATGCGGAGGTTTTAAGCCTATTGCGATGTGTTTGTGTGAATTGGTTCGTGAGATATACGCATTTTTGTGAATATTGGTTTTTGTGTGAACATACTCCTCCGAAACGGCTAGACCGATTCTTATGAAATTTTGTGTGCCTATTGGGCACGTCTGAGAATCGGCCAACATCTATTTTTCATACCCCTAAGAGATAAGGGTTGCCACTCCTAACATTCCTGGCAAATCAAGTGAATTTAAAAACTCGGTAGGATAATTTACAATTTCATCAATTTTAGAAATTAATATTGATTTAGTTATTCCTTTCCAAGAAAGTTTTCTTAAGAAGAAGGGAATTCTGCGATTTTTGCTTACAATTCATGTTTTGATTTCTGTATAAAATACATATGATCAGATCAATATTTGCACATAATGCAATTTCGTGAATTCGCCACAAAAATAAATCATTGGAAGAAAATAAAGATCTAGACGAGCGAGCGAAGTGAGCGTGCCGGAGGCCGGCTAGTATTTATATATATTATATTTATTTTTAAAGAATTACAACAATCGCTCATATTGATTTAAAGATATAAAACGTAACGTTGAAAAATATAGAAAAAATTCTTAAAAATTTGTAATTGCTTTTTTTTAGTATGATTTGATATAATATTAATTTATTGAATAAAAGACACCTTTCCTCCTTTTTTATTTGAATAGCCTTAGTCTTTGACATCATGTCTCATGGCGTGATGTTACTAAAATTTCTTTAACAAATTACTATTGATAAATTTTTGTTCAACTACTTAAAGCAAGTAAAATCAATTTGGTTATTTTTTAATATTTTTAATTAACAAAAAAAAATAATACACTCAAAATAATGGTAATGAGAATTAAAAAATATACTGCATTTTAAGAAATATATGAATTTAAACAATATATTAACTTTTAGTCTTGTATTCTACGAACTTTCAGTTTTATTTGTTTATAATAATATATGAAATAATATTGGTTAATTAAGTTTTTAAATCAAAAAAGATTTTATCTTTTTTATTAAGTCTTAGTTTCTGGCATGACGTTGTCCAAATATGCCTAAATAAATTATTATTAATAATTATTTTTTAGCTACTTTAACTTTAACTACTTAAAAAAAAAAGTCAGTTTTGAGTGTTTTTTAATAATTTGAATTAATTTAATTGATTAACTTTTTAAAAAAATTATGATAATATAATTATAATAATGATAATGAGGAAAATTTTAAAATAAAACGCATTTTAGAATATATGAATTTAAAGGAAATGTAAACTTTGCGTTGATTTTTTAGTACGATTTGAAATAATAATAGTTAATTAAGTTATTAAGTTAGTTATTTTTTTTTTTAGTCGTAGAATCTGGCATTTCTCATGGCGTGACGTTACCCAAATATTCTTTAACAACTTATTATTAATCTTTTTTTTTTACAACTACTTAAATCAAGAAAAGTCAGTTAATCGGTTAGTTTTTAAAAATTTGAAAAAAAATTTAAAAAAAAATTATTTTAAACTAATAATAATGATAATGAGAAAAATATAAAAATATAAGCCGCAACAAAAATATATGAATTTTAAAAAAATATATTTTTATGTACTGTAGACATACTTCTCTTACCCTAATCGTGGTAAAGCCCTTAACTCTATAATTAAACAACTTTTAAATATTTCGCTTAAATAATTAAAGTTAGAACTCATATTTTTTTTAAGCTTAAAATAGGCCACTCATAATAAAGCTAAGTTTTTTATAATCGTATTAAGAAGTTTATCTTGTGATAATGATAATATTTATTTTTTATTGTAATTTTTCGATTATATGCTAAGAAACATTTATGTGATTAATTTGGGACAAATAAGTTATTCAAAAGTGTGGCAAAGTGCTTGCTTGACTAGGTCAACTACTTTTCAGCCTACCCTCGGGCCCTTACAAGCGTATTCGTGTTCTAGCAAACGCCCAAAGCCTGCTGCTGTTGCTTCCTACCAATTCTTCTGGCCTCCTGACACCAAAATTTTCAACAAGGCCTCACTAACACACACTCACATAGACACACACACATTGGGAGAAAGAAAGACACACACGCACACACACACACACATGGTGTGCACTTAAAAGTGTATTCGTGTAACACGTAAAAGGACTTAAAATGAAGGTGTGCATAACTAAATAAATTCTATCAGCAGCAAGCCGAGCGACTTAAGCGACACATACCCACACAGACACACACTCACACACACACACAAGCAAGCATGTGTGTATGTGGCACAGTGGCACAAAAGTACATGCGCTGGGGTGGTCAAAAAATTATAGGTTGGGGTGGGTCAGGTTGGCTATGTGACATCACAAAACAAAAAGCTGGCAGACATCGCTGCCAGCTGCCGCTCCAGTCAAAGGCACAAAGCCATGAAGGTGAGAGATCTCTCTCTCTCTGTTCCTTGCTCTATGTTATGTGATGATTGTCTATATAGTTGGAGGTGGTGTATGCTGCAAGGAGTGATATGTTTGGGTTGCTTCAAGGCGGCCAGAGAGCCTGAGGCGGAGGGTGCCATGAAGGCAGCACTGTGGCTTGTCGCCAGCTCACTCGCGCGACAATCCACTTGAACCAAAAAATTGTGTTAAGCGTTGATTCTTTTGTTGTTCTTGTAGTTCTTGGGTTTTTTCTTTTTCTATACTTTTTATTCTCATTTCTTGTGCATTTTCGCCTCATGGTCTGGTCTGATGTGGTCTGGCCTAGTACAATATAAAAAAGGCCGGGAGGCGACAAACCGACTGGGATATGCACTAACTGAGTTGAACGTGTTCGAAGATAGGCATTTCAAAAAGTAATAGGAAATTTTATATTGAAGGATCTGTTCAATGCAGTCGTACTCAAAAGAACATATTATTATTGGGATTGGGATGAATGTACTGCGACCCAGGTGGATCTATTGTACCCCCTTCATGGCTTAAAGCTCTCCCAAAAGTCCTAAGGTCTGCATGTATTGCAGAATTTTATTCGGACTTATAGTAGCAACGGTCTCTGATGGGAGAACGTACATGCCCAGGAGCTTGTTTCTTTTACCGGCGATTGCCATACATTCACATAATATGTGCGAAGAAGTTTCTTTCTCTATGCTACAGAAGCGGCATAGTCCACTATCCACTATGCCAATTTTGTTGAGGTGGCTGCGAAGCCTACAGTGTCCCGTCAGAAGGCCCGTCATAATTCTCACGGTGTTCTTCCCGTGCCTTATCATGACTTAGAACCTCTTACGATTGTAGTTGGAGAGGAGGGTTTTTGACTGTTTAAGCCCTGGCATCTGCGCCCTGTGAAGCAGTCGATTTTTATTTTCCTCTATTCTTAGTTGGTCCCGTACCACGTGGTTACCAATCCTACAGTGTGGTTCAGGACCGATTAGCGGTGTTGCTGCACCGGTTCTTGCGAGTTTGTCTGCTTATTCATTTCCAGGAATGTTATTGTGCCCTGGAACCCATCTAATCGTGAGCTTATTCCTGGAACCTAAATTATCCAGTGATGTTCTCACTTCTTTGACCAGCCTTGATGTAATCTTGGCTTTACTTATACTTTCCAATAGCACAAAACTCAGCTTGGAAAATGCTCGTGTGTCTGCCTAGAGGTACATAATATTTGGTTCTAGGTCCTACTACCCCCAAGCCATTTCCTTGATCAGTAAGTAATCCGTCTGTGTACCACTTTATTGTATGTGGTTTCATAGGGTGAACTGGCGCAAGAGAGGTCCAAGCCTCTTTTGTGCTGAGTTTGGTATCAAAATATTGATTGAACCTATACTCAGCAAGCATCTCATCTCTTGGCTATAGAAGCATAGGCATATCCTTTGCTAAGTCTGCAGCATCTTTCTTGATGAAGCTAAAGTCATCCCCTACAAAACAACATATTGCCAAAAACTTTTTTTCTTTCATATAGGGTTGCGCTAAGAAGCTATCTATACTTTGCTACGTCATAGAGCCAACGGAAAAAAACTCAGCTCGATTAGAGAGACAAATTACAAGTCGTTTTTGATCGATTATCGAATTAGAGAAGCTTCTTGGCAATCGGTTTTCAATCTGTTCCTTACATAATTCCATTTAATAAATACCCCAATAGGAATGAAAAATGGTAAAAACAAAATCTGTGACGTATTTGAAGTTAGTCACCTCATATCAAAATTCCCGATTCCAAGTGAAAAGCTTGAGCACTAGGAACGCCTAACTTCAAAAACTTAATCCACAAACTCCTTTCTTCTTGGAAATACAGCCATAAAGATCTGACCTCAACCAACTAAAGCTTAGCTTTATACTTTGTGTGATCTTAGTCGATCCCTTCAAAGACAAGACTTTACTAAGTTAAGGTGCCCCTTATCTTTTGATTATTGGGTATAGAAATGCCTTTTTCTTTACTGCTTAGTGACGCTCACGTCTTAGTCCTGTGTCTCTCTCCCACTTTGCCTTGCCCACTCCCCCGGCAGCCACCTTCACATCTTTCATTCATGCACTGCTGCAAATTTGTGCTACTTTGTCTTTTGTGTTAACTTTGGGTCTTCTGCTGCTGCTGCTCCTGATAGCGTGGCCAATAACAAAAGAAAATCTAGAAAAGATTCCGGAAAACTTGCTAACTTTCAGGCGCTTATAATTGAATACACTTCAAGTGGTTCGGTATGATACTAAGTTTTTGCACCAAATAATTTTGACTTAAATTTATATGATATAAAAAAGCTACTTTTTATGTGTTTGAAAAGAATAAGAAATTATGGAACGTACATAGAAATATTAAAAATTTATATTCTAAGAAAACGTTTTTCTTAAAAAAATTTTAAATTCTTCTAAATTTAAAAATAAGAAGATAATATTTAAATAACAAAATACTCAAAAAATATAATAGACTTTTACTTTTGCAATTTTTTTCTAATTTTGAACGTACTTTTTACTTTAAAAAATAAAAATTATTTTTAAAAAAATTAAATTAAAATTTAAAAAACCCCCGAATTTTCATTTAAAAAGTGAAAAATAATAAAAGAAACTTAATGTTAAAGTACCTAAGAATCTATTAATAATTCTAAAAAAAATACGTCGCGTTGGGGGACACGCGAGGGCAGACGTCGTTGACGGTCGTATCTTACATGCAAATTTTTTGAAGTAATTCTATGAAAGTTTTTGAAGTATTTTCTTAATTTTGTTTTTAAGTTAATCTTTGTTGCTTAATTAGACTATTTGTATTTAAATTGTTAGTTTAGGAGCGGTCCCCCAACGCGACGTATTTTTTTAGAATTATTAATAGATTCTTAGGTACTTTAACATTAAGTTTCTTTTATTATTTTTCACTTTTTAAATGAAAATTCGGGGGTTTTTTAAATTTTTAATTTAATTTTTTATTTCATACTTTTTATAGGTAGGTTAGGTTAAGTTAGACTTTAGTATATTATAATATACTTACTATAATTTAGATTCTTGTTAAGGTATAGATTACATTTAAGGTCAAGCTCGTTTGCTTTTTTTTACGCATTCTCCCCACTTTCACTCCCCACAACTTTTAAACGGCTCGACCGATTTTCATCATGTCTAGGAACACTCGCACATAAGTCACCTTTAATACAAAAAAAAAAATAAATTGAAATCACTGCATGCGTTCGGGAGTTACGATGCCACAGACAGACAGACAGTCAGACAGACAAATTTTAAGCCAATCGGACAAAGTTGATGTTTTTAACTTCAAATGGCCATAACTTCTAAACGAGAAGAGATAGAGCAAAAATAACCACATTTTCGAATCAGTGGCGTCGTCAGCTTCAATAGGACCAAATTTTAGGCCAATCGGACAAAGTTGATGCTTTTAACTTCAAATGGCCATAACTTCTAAACGAGAAGAGATAGAGCAAAAATAACCTCAGATTCGAATCAGTGGCGTCGTCAGCTTCAATAGGACCAAATTTTAGGCCAATCGGACAAAGTTGATGCTTTTAACTTCAAATGGCCATAACTTCTAAACGAGAAGAGATAGAGCAAAAATAACCACATTTTCGAATCAGTGGCGTCGTCAGCTTCAATAGGATCAAATTTTAGGCCAATCGGACAAAGTTGATGCTTTTAACTTCAAATGGGCATAACTTCTAAACGAGAAGAGATAGAGCAAAAATAACCTCAGATTCGAATCAGTGGCGTCGTCAGCAACAATAGGACCAAATTTTAAGCCAATCGGACAAAGTTTATGTTTTAACTTCAAATGGCCATAACTTCTAAACGCGAAGAGATAGAGCAAAAACGCGAAGAGATAGAGCAAAAATAACCTCAGATTCGAATAAGTGGCGTCGTCAGCTTCAATAGGACCAAATTTTAAGCCAATCGGACAAAGTTTATGTTTTTAACTTCAAATAGCCATAACTTCTAAACGCGAAGAGATAGAGCAAAAACGCGAAGAGATAGAGCAAAAATAACCTCAGATTCGAATAAGTGGCGTCGTCAGCTTCAATAGGACCAAATTTTAAGCCAATCGGACAAAGTTTATGTTTTTAACTTCAAATAGCCATAACTTCTAAACGCGAAGAGATAGAGCAAAAACGCGAAGAGATAGAGCAAAAATAACCTCAGATTCGAATAAGTGGCGTCGTCAGCTTCAATAGGACCAAATTTTAAGCCAATCGGACAAAGTTTATGTTTTTAACTTCAAATAGCCATAACTTCTAAACGCGAAGAGATAGAGCAAAAACGCGAAGAGATAGAGCAAAAATAACCTCAGATTCGAATAAGTGGCGTCGTCAGCTTCAATAGGACCAAATTTTAAGCCAATCGGACAAAGTTTATGTTTTTAACTTCAAATGGCCATAACTTCTAAACGCGAAGAGATAGAGCAAAAACGCGAAGAGATAGAGCAAAAATAACCTCAGATTCGAATAAGTGGCGTCGTCAGCTTCAATAGGACCAAATTTTAAGCCAATCGGACAAAGTTTATGTTTTTAACTTCAAATGGCCATAACTTCTAAACGCGAAGAGATAGAGCAAAAATAACCTCAGATTAGAATCAGTGGCGTCGTCAGCTTCAATAGGACCAAATTTTAAGCCAATCGGACAAAGTTTATGTTTTTAACTTCAAATGGCCATAACTTCTAAACGCGAAGAGATAGAGCAAAAACGCAAAGAGATAGAGAAAAAATAGCCTCAGATTCGAATAAGTGGCGTCGTCAGCTTTAATAGGACCAAATTTTAAGCCAATCGGACAAAGTTTATGTTTTTAACTTCAAATGGCCATTACTTCTAAACGAGAAGAGGATAGAGCAAAAATAACCTCAGATTCGAATAAGTGGCGTCGTCAGCTTCAATAGGACCAAATTTTAAGCCAATCGGACAAAGTTTATGTTTTTAACTTCAAATAGCCATAACTTCTAAACGCGAAGAGATAGAGCAAAAACGCGAAGAGATAGAGCAAAAATAACCTCAGATTCGAATAAGTGGCGTCGTCAGCTTCAATAGGACCAAATTTTAAGCCAATCGGACAAAGTTTATGTTTTTAACTTCAAATAGCCATAACTTCTAAACGCGAAGAGATAGAGCAAAAACGCGAAGAGATAGAGCAAAAATAACCTCAGATTCGAATAAGTGGCGTCGTCAGCTTCAATAGGACCAAATTTTAAGCCAATCGGACAAAGTTTATGTTTTTAACTTCAAATAGCCATAACTTCTAAACGCGAAGAGATAGAGCAAAAACGCGAAGAGATAGAGCAAAAATAACCTCAGATTCGAATAAGTGGCGTCGTCAGCTTCAATAGGACCAAAGTTTAAGCCAATCGGACAAAGTTTATGTTTTTAACTTCAAATGGCCATTACTTCTAAACGAGAAGAGATAGAGCAAAAATAACCTCAGATTCGAATCAGTGACGTCGTCAGCTTCAATAGGACCAAAGTTTAAGCCAATCGGACAAAGTTTATGTTTTTAACTTCAAATGGCCATAACTTCTAAACGCGAAGAGATAGAGCAAAAACGCAAGGAGATAGAGAAAAAATAACCTCAGATTCGAATAAGTGGCGTCGTCAGCTTCAATAGGACCAAAGTTTAAGCCAATCGGACAAAGTTTATGTTTTTAACTTCAAATGGCCATAACTTCTAAACGCGAAGAGATAGAGCAAAAATAACCTCAGATTCGAATAAGTGGCGTCGTCAGCTTCAATAGGACCAAAGTTTAAGCCAATCGGACAAAGTTTATGTTTTAACTTCAAATGGCCATAACTTCTAAACGCGAAGAGATAGAGCAAAAATAACCTCAGATTCGAATAAGTGGCGTCGTCAGCTTCAATAGGACCAAAGTTTAAGCCAATCGGACAAAATTTATGTTTTTAACTTCAAATGGCCATAACTTCTAAACGCGAAGAGATAGAGCAAAAATAACCTCCGATTCGAATAAGTGGCGTCGTCAGCTTCAATAGGACCAAAGTTTAAGCCAATCGGACAAAGTTTATGTTTTTAACTTCAAATGGCCATAACTTCTAAACGCGAAGAGATAGAGCAAAAACGCAAGGAGATAGAGAAAAAATAACCTCAGATTCGAATCAGTGGCGTCGTCAGCTTTAATAGGACCAAATTTTAAGCCAATCGGACAAAGTTTATGTTTTTAACTTCAAATGGCCATTACTTCTAAACGAGAAGAAATAGAGCAAAAATAACCTCAGATTCGAATCAGTGACGTCGTCAGCTACAATAGGACCAAATTTTAAGCCAATCGGACAAAGTTGATGTTTTTCTCCCCACTTTTACTCCCCACAACTTTTAAACGGCTCAACCGATTTTCACCAAACATGTCTAACAACACTCGCACATAAGTCACCTTTAATACAAAAAAACTAAATTGAAATCACTGCATGCGTTCGGGAGCTACGATGCCATAGACAGACAGACAAACAGACAGACAAACAGACAGACACGTCAAACTTATAACACCCCTCTTTTTGCGTCGGGGGTTAAAAATACGTTTAAATTTAATAAATAAGAGGAACATTTTAAATAGTTTAAATTTAATGATCTTATGATGAATTTTTAAAATTTTTCTTACAATCTTTTTAGACAGAGTTTTTCTGAGGTTTTTACTTTTTAATGATTTTTTTCTAATCTTCAATATTTTAATTGTAATTGTACAAAAACCAATTACGTACTTAAAAAGAATAAATAATAATTAATATAAATAAAATAAATAATAAAAAACCTCGAATAAAAAATTAAGATAATTTTTCAATAAAATGTAAAATAAAAATAAAAACAATTATTAAATTTTTTATTTAAAACATGTAATACTTAAAATTTTAATTCGCGAAATTAAAGCTAAAATAAGCCCCAGTGATTTTTTATTAAAAAAATTGAAATCTTAAAATTTTATTAAAAAAAACTGTTGCCTGTAAAGTCGGTTTTACGGGCGAAGATTTTACGTGACAACGTCTTTTTCTCGGTAGAATATTTATTGATATGAATATTATTAAATTGCACAATAATAATTCCTATTTGAGTGATTTTGTTGAGGATAGGACGATGATAGGAGAAATAGGAAATGAAAGGAAGTGTTTCTGGTGTAATGTGTCTTGCGAAAGTCAAGTCGATGGTTGTTTCTTTTAACGTAGTTGACTTAGAAACGTTTGATACGCAATCAAGATTATACGTATATTTCATGAAATTATGAAACGAGTTGTCAGACTTTACGTTTTCGTATCTCTTAATAAAATAAAATTTTCTCGGCAGTAGATAATAAATAAAAAGGTATAAACGAATGGTTTGACAGAAGAAAGGCCGAACTATGCTTGTTAGCATGCAAACAAAATAACAAAATTTTGTGTTGCTAAGGTAGCGCAGTGCGAGTTTCTATTTGTGCATTACTTTTTCCGCAGTTGTAATGCAGATTTTTGGCAGATCACTGCTTTTCTATTTGCCTCCGCTTACAATCCCTCAAACGAAACGCAGCGCTTGTAATCAATTACGTTTTCTGCGGAGGTAATGCAGTATTTCGGCAGACCGCAGAGGCTATGCGCCGCTGGGGTTATGACCCATCACGTCAGGATTTTGAGATATTTGAGGTTATATTATTTTTTGGGTACATAACCTCAAATATCTCAAAATCCTGACGTGATGGGCCAGTTCAGACGCCGGATTCGGATTCTACGCACCAAATTACTTCGGAAATGACTCTTAGCTTTCTAACAACTGAACCATATTGACCTGTGTTATCTCAAAGGCTTATTGCAAATGCTAATGACGTCGAAGGGAACTTCGAAAAGCCATAACTTTGCGAAAAAAAATCGTAATTGATCTCTTGAACCCTTAAATTAAAGGGTAAGAGTTGTACTAAATGATGTAACTGCAGAGAAAGACCGCAAAAATTTTTTGCGCCCTGTACATAACCTCAAAAGTAGGAAAAAACGCCGTTTTTTGTGTACATAACCTCAAATATCTCAAAATCCGGACGTGATGGGCCAGTTCTGACACCGGATTCGGATTTTACGCACCAAATTACTTCGGAAATAGCCCTCAGCTTTCCAACAACTCACATGACCCCTGTATTTGTAGACCTGTGTAATTAATATAAAAATTAAGTTAAAAATTAATTTAAGCATTATGTCAAAAATTAAATTTACTTTAAAACTAAATTTAAAATTGAGTTATATTAAATGTAAAATAAAATCAATAACAAATTACAATAAATGTTAATAAAAAGTATATTAAATTAAATTAAATTTTTTTTGCAATATTACAAATTAAATAAAAAAAAACATTTAAAAAAAATAATTAAATTAAAATAATTACAAAAGTTAAATAAATATCAAGTAATCAATTAAAATAAAAATGTGGCTAAAAATTAATTTAAACATTATATTAAAAGTTAAATTAGATCAAAAATGATATTAAAATTGATCTATATTAAATTCAAAAAATAAAATTCAAATAAAGCAAATAAGAAATTACAATAAATATGAATAAAAAGTTAATTAAATAAAATTTCAACTAATATAAAAAATTAAATAAAATTAAAAATAATGTCAAAAAAGTTGCTAAAAATTATTTAAAACAATAAATCAAAAATTAACTTAACTTACAAACTACATTTAAAATTGAATTAAATAAAATTAAGAATTAATTACAAATTATATTAAATGTAAGTAAAAAGTTAATTTGAGATTAAATAAAAAATACATAAGAAAAATTTTTTTATTATTTATTTGTTTATTGAATCCCCACTTTTTCCGTGGGGAACTTACAATAATTAACCACATCTTATTCGAATTTACTTTACAATTGCAGATTAAATTAAATATTTATTAATAAAAATAAAAACAAAATTTTATTCAACAAAAAATAAATAAATAATTAATCATAATACAAAACCAAGTTTTTAAATTCTATAAGATAAAGTTCCTGCAATTGCGCTTCTTGTTCTCTATTCTCTTCACTTCTCGTCCTTTTAATTCTGTTAAGCAAGACTTCATCATATTAAGTTCTATACAAAAAAACTTTCTTACGCATAACATTTTGTTGCTACTAACATAACCATATCCTTGTGACGTCACAATCATAAACTTCCAGATAGACTTATTATTATAGGCGGCAAATAAACTGCAATTTGTGTGCCTGTGCAATTGTGTGCTATAATTAAAGTACACACACTCATGGCATTATAGTGGCTTTTAACCTGATCCTTTGTATTACAAAGTCCTTCGAGGAACAACTTAAAGAGTATGGGTAAAAAATGTAGCAGCAAAGAAAAAATAAACTTATTGCTACCGCCTAAAATATTTGACTCAAACTTTGCTGCTTCTACTGGCATGTCCTCGTCCTCGAGGTTGCTCCTGCCTGAGTATAAAATAAAACAAGCGCAAAAAAAAAATATATTATAATAGAAGTTCTTAATAAAACAAAGACAAGATGTGGGCGTCGCTGCTGCAGTGCAGTAGCTGCTCCATTCCAATGCATTCCATTATCTTCGCTTTTCGCTCTTCACGCTGCTTGGTGGTTTCTACGATTTCTCCGCTTTCCCCTCGCCTTTCGTCCTTCGTCCTGTCGGCTCCTTGTGCATTTTGCATATGCATGGTAAAGTGCTTGACGCCCGCCAGTGTTGGCAAACGCGCCAAAATTGTCGTGCTGCAACCGCAGCGTTGAAAATATGCAAATTGCATGAATCTGTTTTTGCTGTTGTCGTGTACTTTACTTTGCTTTGCTTTCTTCTCGTTCCGTTTGGTTTTTTTTTTCTCTTTTTCTCTTTTTTCTCAATTTTTTTGTTGTTGTTGTTGTTGCTGTACTTCTCCTTTATTCTTTTAAGGCGCTGTAAACATAAAAGTCTTTTCGATTGTTTCACCAATTTTGCTGCATCTTCTTTATTATGTGCCTCCTACATTTTGCTCAGTTCCAGTTGCAGGTACAGTTGTGTTTGCACTTGACTAGGTCTCTTTAACTTATGCATAACTAAGCCTATGTACAGTTGAGCTTGGACTCTTTAGTCAAGTCTTTGACGTTAGAGTTGCTTTATACGAGAATTAAAAAAAATTATATTAAAAATTATAATTTTTGGATGTTAACAATTTGAGATTTTTTAAAAGTTATTTAAACGAAATGCTATTTATGGTCTTGTGAAAGATAGGGGAAATGATGATTTAATGTCTTAGTTGACAATTAGTTAAATTTATGAGTAGTTTGCACATCCGTTGTAGCTTTTAGTTTGGGATGATCATTATATTATATGTATCATATTATAGATCAAGAAGACGCCTGAATCGACTTCTCCGAAATGACCTCAGAAGGCGTGTCTTATCGTAACAATTACTTGATTTTATAAACAAATTGTATATGAATCGGTCTTTTCAAGAACCTCATAAGTCACTAAATTAGAATTTTTCAGGAATCAATAAAAACTATTTTATACACAAACAAATGAGTTTTAACGGACTTTTTTATGCTTAATTTAGTATTTGAGTGATAAAAAATTTAAATTGTGAATAACCTTAACAGTTTATTAATGATTATAATGAAAAAAGGACGAAAAACTATTTTTGACTGTAGTTGTTTTAGCAAGAAATAGGATTAGTGGTATAAATTTTAACCAAAACAATCGGAATTATCATAATTTAAATTGTGAATAATCTCCCTTTAAGGAACCATGTTGCAAAAAATGTGACTTATGAGGTTTTTCGAAATGACCGATACATATATAGAGTATTGATTTACTTATTTTTATAAATGTTGGATCATAACCTTTCGAATTATGGGTTGATTGCCAATAAAACAAATATTCGAGAAAACTTCTGATGAAATCTAAAAGTCACTTCCAGTAGGTTGGTTGTACTACTTTGATCAAGAAGTTCCCGGAATCATCATAATTTCATGTCTGTTTTTTTTTTAAATTTCCACATCTATCATTGAGATTGTATAAAATTCCCAGTATTAAAAAAATTCACCTAATTTGGCTAACTGCGATTTCCAACCGTTTCGGTCGACACAAAAAAACGCTTCTTGGAAATTATTACAGCACCCGATTTGAGGTCACCACAAACCAATCATAAAAAATATTTTGAGGATTAGATCAAGAATCGGTATAAGTGCGTTGCAGTCGATGAAGAATTCTTTGAAAGGGACAGTATCGATTTTAATGATTAATCGTACGTTTTGGATTTTCTAAATAAATTCCGGAAACTTTTTAATCAAGGTGGTATTGTTTTTCAAAGCTGGTTTCTCGAAGTGAACTTTTATACTAAGTGTCATTTGACATTTATTTTGACATTGAGATTAAGAGCAATATTTCTGCGTTTTCTCAGGCATGGCTTTTACCTTTTGAAATCTTAGATTTTTGGTCAAATGTCATTAAGCAAAAATTTTTACTTAAATATTGAAAATATTAAAAGCTAATTAAAACGCTTCAATAGAGAATTTAACAAAGAACAGAAAATAATTTATACATTTTTAATTACTAGTATTTTATTCGATTACCTTATTAAGTCTACTGTAATAGCTTTTAATAACTCTCTAAATAAAAATAAAGTAATAATCTGAAAAACGCATTGAATTCTAAAATAATGTCTTGGGATACTCTTTAAGATTTCTGATTTATATATTAAGTTTACTTTGAAAAATAGTAGCTAATCTATACTAAAAAACAATCGATAGCAATTTGACATAAATACTCGATCTCAATGTTTCTTAATCTGGTATTTAGATTTAAGCGCTTAAAACTAGTATTTTGTTGTTTGTTTTGTTAGATCTAAATATCATATTTATATTTTATTCTACAGAATTTCGATTTCTAGAGAAGGTAAGGTAAAGGCGACATTTGGGACTGACGTCCCAACTCACTTAGGCCAAGGATAGACCCTTTGCGATACCTCTAGAGTGAGCTATTTCTACACTTGGGGACCTCTCAAGATGATGAAGCCATCCGGCTGCCTGAATAAACCTGAGGGAGAGCTGAGATAAATCGTCAAGAAAATGTGACCTTAGGAGCCTAAATCTTTTACTGCCCAACCATGCTCAATGACAGAAAAAGTGTTCCACCATCTCAAGCTCCTCCTCATCACCACAGCTTCTACAGAAGTTATTGTGGCAGCATTCAAACTGGATGCGTGGTTTCCCATCAGCCAGTGTCCCGTGATAGCACGGATAACAGATACCAGCACTGGGCTCTATTCAGACAGCAACATTTTTTTCATACACGAAGTCATCGAAGCAACTTAATAGCCGCTCTTATTTCGAACTTGTAGGTTTCTTATTGCTATTAAAGCCTCCCAGATTGCAGTGACCTCTGCATGAAAAACACTGCATGGTCCGGGAGTCGAAAAGCAGTTCTAATGTTGAAATCCTCAACGAAGACGGCTCCGCCTACAAGGTTGTCTAGCTTGGAACCGTCCGAGTATACCTTTATCGAGCCCATTTCTGAAGAAAGTCTACTAAATACATTTTTTATTTTTTTTTTATTAGACCATAAGGATATATACAAAATAATCATTAAAGTTAAATAGCATGTTTCCACTAACTAAATTGAAACTATTAAATAATTTTTTTTTTATAGAATTTTATTTTGCTGATCCTGTCCAGAATATTTGAACAAAATGTTGGATCTATTTTGCATTAAGGCCTACGAGTTCCCAGAGTGCTTCGTTTTCTTGAATATTTAAGTCGTTGTCAACGCTGCTTAAGCCAAAGTTCCCTAGGCGTATTTTTCGATATCTTTAAAGTATTTCCACTAGACTGGGTTCATCCACATCTACCCTGATAAATTGGCCAATTAAATTTTAAAAAAAATTGTACCTTTAATAATAGAAAGATCGCAAAGTCTTGGCATAAGAGCAAAAAGCTTGCCTTTAAGCTCGTCATTTTTGATTTCTGAACTCGGTGAAACAATGTCCTGATAGTTTAGGAAATACGTCAGGCAGATATGTGATGTGGCATATGTAAAGCCTGTCGATGTGACTAGTTTTTGAGGAGATCCAAAATAAATCACGACCTGAGGTTGGACTAGAGCTGGGCAACGATTCAATTCTAAATAGGTTTGATCGATTCTTTGCTTCTGACAACAAAATCGATTTTTGTTTATGGAGAATTGAGCTTTTTGAGTCATGCAATTTTGCGATATATGTATATCAAAGAGGATCAATTTATATGGGGCAAATAAAATGTTCTATATAGAACTCTCAGCGATTTTAATTCTTTGGGTCAGTTTACGCAATTATGGCAAAGAATCTATGAGTCTAAAATGAATTGCGAGACGCCAAATTTTTTAAAATAGTTTTTTTTTCAAAATATTAAAGTTTTTAATTTTTAAAAATTGACAAAAGATCTCAAAAAATCAAATGATTTGTTATTTGTTGTTATTTTTATGTTTTCTTTTAAGTTTCAAATGTTGTATCAAAAAAATTTAATAATTTTTTGTCTTCTTTTATTAATGAATTTTTGTTTTGGTTATAATGAATTGTGGAAATAAATTTAGTTGAATTTTGTGAAAAGATTTTTTTATATATAGATACTTTTTCCTGTGATTATCTGCGATATTAACTTGCTAGGGCCTTCTGTTTTAAAGCGTTCAATCGATTTTTTTTGAGAATCGGTCGAAGATCGATTTGGTAATAATTTTATTCAATTTTATATAAAGATGAATTTGTATAGAGATTTATTTGTCTGTGGTTTTAGCTTCGGTCGAACAAATCGTTTTGGAAATAATTTTAATTCGATTTTGCATAAAGATGTTTATTATTATTATTATTATTATTTATTTTTCTGTGCGGTTTTAACTTGCTAACGTCTTCTTTTTTAGAGCGATCAATCCATTAAATCGGTTTTATTTTTTAAATTAGTCATAAAAATCGATTTGGATAATAATTTTAATTCAATTTTGTAGAAGGATTTTGTTGTATATAGATTTCTGTGATTTTAGTTTAAGTGTGATTAATCGATTTTGTTTTTGAAAATCAGTCGAAACGATTGATTCCCAAGAATTAAAGATCGTGATGAGCTCTACTGTAGACCGTCTCGTATAAAAAAAACAAGATACTTTAGACTTAATATAATTTAATTTTCTGTGTTAACCGTTAAGCAGAATAAATTCGTTCGCCTATTTTAAACTTACTGTGAAAAATTTAAACCTACACTTCAATTCATAGCTTAGAACTCCCTTTATTACATGAAATAAAATTAAATTTTGATAGCATCTATAAAATACTACTATCTATAAAAATTTACGCTTCACCATTATTAATTTATTGTTTAAACAAATCAATATGCTCTGGATATCTGAATACCCTACACTTGCCATAAACACACAGAGTGTTCCAGCCAGCCAGCCAGCCAAGCTATTAGCATAGTTCCTTTACACTTTTTTGTTTGTCTGTGTGACTCTCACTTATTCTTACGCCATTTTCTTACTTTCTTACCACGCGAAGCAATGGCTGCCCCCAACACGCCCGCCTTCTGCTACCTAAAGTCTCTGGGGAGGGCAAGGACAGCCATTTTGCTTCATGCCTTGCGACAGCGACACCAAAAATGAAATGAAAACAAAAACAAAACAAAGACAACACTGAAAGAGTACCAAAAAAAAAAAAAAATACATACCAAAAAACAACAAAAAACAAAAACAGTGTTGGCAACGGCAAACAACTTGCAGTGACAGAAGCGTTGAAGGCTAAGGCGGCGGGCGGAGAGCGGGGGACAGCTTGCCGAATGGCAAATTGTTATGCAAAATATGCATAATACATTATGTAATTATGAACGTGACAAAAGTACAGATTTGTACAGACTATATACCAGGTGCATATACTATGCATATAGTATATAAGTAAGTATATAGACTAGCATTATATGTAAAACATTTTGCGGAAACTCTCTAACTCATGGCGGCCAACATGGCGTATGAGTATTTTGGGCTTAGTCTGCCCAACTAATAATGCAATAACAAAAGGTAAATAAACAAATATTTAATTAGTTTTTGGCTAATCAAAAGTGTGCTCGTTGTTGTTGTTGTTATTATATAACTCATCAAAATTAAAACAAGAGCAAAAATTGTCATATATAAAGATATATATATATTATATATATACGCTGATATTTTTCACACCATTTGCATTTTTTAGTATGTATGAATATAGTCAATTAATTTAAAATTTATACATGTGATTGTAAGCAAATATTATGGAATCCTGCGCATACATATACACATTTTAATATGTATATACACACACATACACACACATGTGTATACCCTTATTTGTTCAACATTATTATTATGAATGTTTATACGTTGTTTAACCCGTACAAATTGACATTCAATTATATAAAATCAATTTATTTCAATATAAATATTAAATTGCGAAATTTCTCAATTACAAAAAGGTTATCTTTAAAAAGATTTTGTTGAACTTAACAAAAGCAACATACAAATTGTTAACAATTTAAAAAACATAAGACTTCAAAACATGCAAATAAATTTTTGATGTAAAACAATTGTATTAAATAAAATAAAATCATTTTTGATTGAGAACATCCAATGTATTTGTGATGAAGCTCTTAAAGACAGCTTTAAAAAAATATTGTTATAAAATTATTTGCTTTTATTTGACTTTTAAAAACTATATATAAAAAGCAGAGTGATGAAAACTTCCAATACAATAATCCTGAAGCCTATCAGCTTAACAAAAGTGTCTTTAAATAAAATATAAGCCTAAATTATTTGATTTCATTTGACTTTTATAAAGCCAAAAATTCAAAATATGCCTAAAAAGAGACAACAATTTGAATTATGTTTGTAAAACCTTTTTTCTATGAGTTGAAGAATAAAACTTATTTATAAGTCATATTGTTAATATTTTTTTTAAACTAACTTAATATAGGAGGTGTGTTCAAAAAAAAATCGCGAATTGTGTGTTTTTTCAAAAATTATTTATTTATTCATAAATATATATTTGTTCCTTCAAAGTAATCCCCATGAGATATTATACACTTGTGCCAACGGTTTTTCCAATCTTCGAAGCACTTCAAAAAATCATTTTGTATCTTGTTCAGCTCCTCCTTCGATGCCGTCTTTATCTCGTCAATCGTAGCGAAGCTTCGTCCTTTCATGGGCCTCTTCAGTTTAGGGAACAAGAAAAAGTCACAGGGGGCCAGATCTGGGGAATATGGGGGCTGCGGCATCATTAGTGAGTTGTTTTTGGCCAAAAAGTCGCGCACAAGTAATGATGTGAGAGCAGGGGCGTTATCGTGGTGCAAAAGCCAATTTTTGTTCTTCCACAAATCCGGGCGTTTCTGTCGGATTGCTTCACGCAAATTGCGCATAACCTGCAGGGTCCTTATTGACCGTTCTACCCTGTGGCAAGAACTCATGATGCACCACGCCCCTGCAATCGAAGAAAACTGTAGGCAAAACTTTCACATTCGACCGAACTTGGCGCGCTTTTTTTGGTTTTAGTTCGTGCGGCAGCTTCCATTGAGATGATTGAGCTTTGGTTTCAACGTCATTACCATAAACCAACGATTCGCCGCCAGCTATGACCCTCTGGAGCAAATTTGGGTCGTCGCGGACAGAGTCCAACATTTCATCAGCAATGTTCATGCGATGCTGTTTTTAGTCGAAATTGAGCAATTTTGGTACGAATTTCGCGGCGACCAGTCTCATGACCAAATCATTGATAAAAATCGAATGGCACGAGCCAATCGATATGTCCAGGTCCTCAGCAAATTCTTTAACGGTGATTCGACGATTGGCCAATACCATATCTTCACTTCATGAATTTTTTTCGTGTGTTGTGAAAGTGCTCGGGTGTCCAAAACGCTCTTCGTCGTT